>JAMYWD010000494.1:0-26000 GCA_028583415.1 Protea cynaroides | reverse complement strand
CGGCGTTTAGATTCTTTATATGAGTTTCCTTATCTTTGGAGTAGACCAATATATCATTGATGAATATAATAACCGACGTATCCAACATATCATGGAATACCCGATTCATAAGTTCCATAAAGTTTGTTGGTGCGTTCGTCAATCTGAAAGACATGACCAAAAATTCATAATGTCCATATCTGGTCCTGAATGCTGTCTTGGGGATATCACCGTCCTTAATCTTCAATTGATGGTAGCTTGACGGAAGATCGATCTTGGAGAACACTTTGGCACCTTGCAACTGATCGAACAAGTCATCGATCCGAGACAATGGATATCGATTCTTGATTGTTAGTTTATTCAGTTCTCGGTAGTCTATACACAATCGAACGCTACCGTCCTTCTTCTTTACGAATAATACTGGTGATATGCTAGGTCGGATGTAACCCTTGTCCAGAAGTTCTTGTAGTTGTACTTTTAATTCCTTCAATTCAGTAGGAGCCATTCGATAAGGTGCTTTAGATATTGGTGCGGCTCTGGGTATCAGATCTATAACAAACTCTGTAGCGCGATCGGGTGGTAATCCTGGTAGTTCTTCAGGAAATACATCTGGATAGTCACGCACGACATCAATATCCTCCATTCGTAGTGTTTCTTTGGTAAGATCGACCACATATATTAGATACCCAACTGCTCATTTCTCAAGGCACTTCCTAGCCTTTAATGGAGAGAGTATGAGCTTTCGTTTACGGGGAAGTTTGGATTCCAAAAAATTTAACTCTGCTCTTTCTTTGTCTTTAAATGTCAGCTTCTTTTCGGCACACAATAGATTTGCAGAATGTCGAGCTAACCAGTCCATTCCCAAGATGATGTTAAAGTCTGCCATTTCAAGTTGGATCAAGGTTGCATCCAAAGTGTTTTCATCAATAAGAACTGGACATGGTCCATACCCTTTTTCTAACTCCATTTCTAATCCCATAGGCGATCGTACAAGCAGTTTGTAGTCTAAGGATTTAAGTGGTAGATTTAGCTTTGTTCCAAATGACACAGATGTAAAAGAATGAGTAGCTCCTGAATCAAAGAGTACTCTGGCGGGAATGCCATTAATAGGTACGATACCTGTGATTTATTTTGATTTAGTCTACAAGCTCACACAATATAACACAAAATGACAAGATTCAGGTCATACCTGTGACCACATCAGGCGATGCAGCAGCATCCTCAGATGTAACAGCGTAAACTCTTCCTTGATGTAGTTGCTTTTTGGGCTTAGTACACTCTCTTGCGACATGCCCTGCTTGATTACAGTTAAAACATCTTATTCCTTCACCATTTTGCTTTGGCTGCGGTTGAGCAGCTGAAGTAGTCTTGGCTGCAACATTGAAACCTTGAGTACGGAAGGGTTTGAATACCTTGGTGTTCCCTCCGTTGTAAGAATTTCCATTTGGCCTTTTTACTCCTCTATTTTGAGCAAGGTAGCTCTCTTTCTGGCTCAACTCTATTACTCAAGAAATTTGTACAGCTTCATTGTAGATTTTCTTTTCAAGTCCAAGAACATGCTCGCGGATGCTTCCCCTAAGTCCCATGACGAACCTTCGGGTCTTGGTGTTTTCCTCTTGCATACTGGCGGGTGCAAAGAAGAACAGCTCCTCATAACGCTGTTGATAAGCATCTACGGTCATCTGCCCCTAATATAAACTCAGGAACTCTCTTTCCAAAGAATCTCTGAAACATCTAGGAAAGTACTACTCAAAGAATGCCTCCTTATAAATATCCCAAGTCAGTTGGGCGTGCTTTGTTAATAAATATGTCCTGGTAGATCTCCACCAATGGTGTGCATCTCCTTTCAGCATAAAAGTGGCACACAATACTTTCTCTTCTTCATTTACTGTCATCATCATAAAATTTCTTTCCATTTCGTCAACCCAGTGTGCCGACCATAAAGGATCCGCTGGCTTGCCATTGAATTCTCTAGGCTTTAATTTCAGAAAATGCTCCACCAGTCTGGAGTGGTCTAATGGCTGCGGGACATACGCTCCATATATAGGTGGTTGGTATTGATATCCACCTTGAGCTACCTCAGGCTTCTGCACTTGAGCCTGCATGATGGGAGTCTGAGGTGTGTGGTGTAAGACCCGTATCAAACTAACCCGGTCTTACCACCTTGAACCAGGTTTACCCATCATGGTTGAGTCAAATGGACCAAGGGTGTGAAGGAGATCGTGATCCTAGGTATCAAATCGACCCAAAAACACTTAAATTAGGGGGAGGGTCGCATACCCAGCAAGGGAGGGTCGGACACATTAGGAAACCTAGGGTCGACGGGATCATTGACCCTCCCATCGACCCTCAGTTGCCATCGAAACTGAAATTAGGAAATTTCCATAATTTCGATTAGGATTCTTTCCTAATCTCAAAGAGACTTATTTTAGGATGTTTCTACTCTATTTAAAGGACATCCCTAAGCCTCTTTCACCCCTTTTACAACCCTAATTGAATTGAGAGAAAGAGAAGAGAAGGAAGAGAAGAAGAAGTGAAACAAGGTAGAGAAGAAACAAAAGGAGAAGAGTTGCAGAGAAGGAGTGTTCTTCTCAGGTATGGATACTAATTCCATGAGTTTCTACAGGCCTTAGGTTAGATAATGATGAGAGTGTGATCTCGGAGAACCCAAACCATCAACCCATGGTTAGGTTTGCATGGAAAACCATGGGAGAATACATGAAAGCTATTTAGGTGGGTGATTCATGGTTCTAGACCATGGAATGCATGTTGAATGGACTGAAGGAGCAAGCCATAGGACCCCAAACACGAAGAATGGATTAAAAGGAGGAAAATTGACCAAAACCCACCGAGGGTCGCACTGAGGGTCGATGACCATCCGACCCTATGTGATCCTGAGTATCGACCCTCAAGGTTCTGGAAGTCCAGATTTGGGGAGGGTCACACCTAGGGTCGATCATGACTCCGACCCTACCTCCGACCCTCAGTTAACAGAATGGTTTTAAAAATTAGAATAAATTCTAATTAAATTTTATCTACATTGTTAGGTCTTCTAGCAATATAATAACATTATAAAGGTGATTCTAAAGCTTGGAAGAGTATCTATTAGCAAGCTAAGGTGAGGAAACAGAACTCTAAACTAATTGGTTAATAACAAACTGTTTTCTCTTTTCTTGAGTCCAATGCCATGCTTGATTCTATGCGACTATGTTTGTAATGTGCATACAACATGTCATCCAATATTTCTATTACTTGTTCATGCATATTTACTTTATTGTTTATAACATGATGATGATGATGATGATGATAGGAATAGGCATGTGATTGTATGTGTGTGGTTGGTGTACTTGATGCGAGCGAGTATCAGGGGCAGTGTGATGAGAACGTCAATAAATGTTAACCTTTGACGGGTCTTAGCACTTTAGCTCTATCTTTAACTCGAGTCTTGTGCATTAGCATCGTCGTATCGCCATTACTTTAGCAGAACTATTATGTCGTAGAGTATCAGGGGAGGTGGTCTCGGTCCTTGTAGTCTCTAACTCTACCGGGGGGCCTTAGCTCTATCTCTATGGACATTCTGAGAGATGCTGAGGTGAGGCCTTGGATACACTGTTTGGCATTAGGATTGGTTAGTTGCGAGCCCAGTTTGCAAGCGCTCGCCAGCAGGGGCTTACGTGTTGGTATGGCACTATACAACAATAAACGTTAACCTTTGTTGTATAATGTTCATGATTAGGGTGGATGGGGACGACAATAAATGTTAACCTTTGGGCGGACTTCCACACCCTATGTATAGAGGCGGGGTCAATAAACATTGACCTTTGACCACCCAACCTTTCTATTGCGCATTGTAAACTATAAACCAGACCAAAGATATGAATTGATTGCATGAATTGGTTGCATTATTTTGTTTGCTCACTGAACCATGATGTGTGCTCACCCCTCGACGTCGAATATTTTTAGTTGATGATGCAGGTTATACCGTTGAAGATTATGTAAATGCTCCAGCGTACAGGATCGTAGCGGGGATGGAAGTTGAAGTTGAAATGGATACACATGACTCCTCTTGCGAGTGCAACTCATGTGTATTTGATTAGATATTTTCTTAGTTTTCTTTACTTGTATTTATTATGAACATGTTTTTGATATTATTTATGTCCCAGTTGATATAGAATAATTTGCTATTTAAATATTAATATCACAGTAGATTCTCAGTTCATTTTACTATAAGACTTCCGCTATTATATATTTACTCTGATTATGAATGTGGGTGTATGGAGTTTCGATAACACGGATACTGCCTACTCGAGATCCTGGTTGAACCGTTCATTTATTAGCTGTTCATCACACCATTCTGAATAGTGCGGAATTGGGGTGTGACAACTTGGTATCAGAGCATCTCAGGCCCTGTCCGCTGAACTAGCATACATTCAGGACAATTGTGAACTGAGATAGGATGAAAGTAAAAATAGTAATATTAACACATTGTAAGCACAAATGATTTTTGAGATCAATTTAAAAAGAGAATAATGCATCTATTAAAGGGGAAACAATTTTACATACAAGGAGAGAGCAACAAACGTATATACATAACTAAACTAAAGTAGAGTACAGGCCATAACCCGGACAGTTACTCTGTAGTACAAAGAAAATAAATGCAATCAAGAAGCTGGAGGTGAAGGAGGAGGCGGTGCCTCACGATCTCTGTCATAGTCCTCGGCATAGACTCTAGTCAACCAGGCCACCTGAGTCTGAGTCCCCTGAAGACTAGCTGTGAGATCAGTGACCCGCTGATCAGTCCAGCGCTGGGCGTCTAGAAGCTCCTCCATCCTTAGATCAGATCTACGTTGAGCCTCTCTGATCTCATGCAACATCTCCATCATATCAGAAGGTGGGCGTGAAGGACCAGCCGCATGAGAAGGACCAGTCTCAGGTGCAGGACCCGCCATAGAGGAAGTACCAGCTTCAGCCGCATGCATGGGTGAAGGTGGTGGTATCGAGTCGACATCCATATACATGCGGTCATCGTCATCGGCAGGATCCGCATGAACTCTAGTAGCGGCAGCAGCTGCCTCAGCGTCAGCAATCTCGATGCGAGTGTGAGGGCGCACCATCTCGTTCCTCTCCTCGTCACTGACTTGGGCATCCCGCATACCATCTTGCAGATAGCCTCCCAATCTAGAGGCGACGAGAAGGTTTTCTCCTGAATCTTCTCATCTACTAAATCAACCCCCAGGAAGGTAAGCAGAACAGTGATCATACGTCCATAGGGTAGATTACCCCTATGACTTGGCAATGTGGCACTGATCATAGTCCGCATGATGATGTAAGGAAGGCAGACGGGTTGTCTAGTGCAAATGTTGTACAGAAGATACTGGGTCAGCTGAGAAACCCTGTCGTAATGGCCACTCTGCGGAATCAGATTATGCTGGATAATCTTGCAAAAGACCCGTGGAGCCGGACGCATATAGCAAGCTCTCATCTGCCAGCGATCAGGTCGTAGTAGCTGACTATCAATCTCAGCCCTCATCTCTGTGGAAACGAACTGGGGCTCTCCAGGAGCACAGTAAACCATGGGGCCATCATAGGGAATGCCCAGTAGGTCGGCCAGTTTCCGATAATCGAATGAAATGTTCACCCCCTTGACATAGCTTGTGACGCGTAGCTCGTGACCCCTATCCACATCATTGTAATCCCCCACCACCTGGAGATTACAATAAAACTGTCGCACTAAATCTGGGCATGTGCAAGCGTCATAAGTGATGACAGGGAGCCACCCCATATCACCAAAGGCCCTCTCCACGTTGAACAAGGCTAACAGCCAAGTTCACCATACGACCACCCTCAAACTTCTTACGAGCGTAGTGGGAATACTGTGCCCCGGCTTCGTTGGAGCGGAAGCGAAGGGGATCACGAACTCTGGGTACCTTGGTATGAGCCATGGTATCTGCCAAATAGGAAAGAAAAACAGATAATGAGTTAATAGGATAAAAATCTGAAATTTGACATTATAACGATGTAAGTTGGCCAAAAGCTTCACTTGTCACCCATACACGTGGGCAGGAGGACTTACGTAGGTTCCAACATATTCTACAACACTCAGACAGTACGAAATTCTAGCTAATGAAGTCCAATTTGAAGAAATTGCGAGAAATCAAAAATTTCGACAAATTAGGGCAAAAAGAGCAAAAATCTAAGTTTCTCGATAACCAACCGATGAAACTCAAAATTTTGAGGGTTTTCTTTCCTCGAGCCACCAATAACAAAAGCCCCCAATAAAAATCAAATTTTTACGGTTGGAAAAAATTGAATTTGGAAAATACAAGTTAAAGGGATAAAAACCTAGAAATGGAAACCTAAAAACAGGTAAAAACGAGAAAGCATACCTGTAGGGATGAATGTGGACGACGAAACACGGATCCAAACTGACCAAAATAGCGTAGTGGCACTGTAGCAACTCAGAGGTGAGAGACGAGTCGAAACGGGAGGGAAATAACAAAGAATGAACCCAGAATCGGATCTTAATGGTCTGATTTTTAGTCCGAGGGTCGGACAATTCGACCAAGATCATCGACCCTCGGATCGACCCTCAGCTCTCAGGAATCTGACAGAAAACCAGGGTCGGATACCCATCAACCCTTACATCGACCCTCAGCTCTCGGGAAGAACAGGTCATTCCCAGGGTCGGATACTGAGGGTTGGACACCCATCAACCCTCACATCGACCCTCAGCTCTTGGGAAGAACAGGTCATTCCCAAGGTCGGATACTGAGGGTCGGACATACCATCGACCCCCACCATCGACCCTGCATAGAAAAGACAGTATTTTTCATAGAATGAGCTGAAAATTTTGAAATTTTACATCGGTTAGCATGCCTACATGTAGTATAAATGATTGTCTCACCTATTTTGATGATTTTCAGGCACCACCAATCTCAGAAGAAAATATGTCTGGGCGTAGAGTAACCAGGCAAAGCTGAAATGCAGTTCCACCACCACCTGTGGAGGAAACTAGCCAAGAAGATATATACGCCCAGGGAAATCCACAGGTTGTACCCCCAGGAAATCCAAACCAGGCAAATCCTGCCAACTTTCCACCTCTACCCCTGGAGTTAGCAACCATGGTAATGAATCTAGCACAACAGCTGCAACAAATGCAACACGCACAGGCTCAAATGAAAGTTGCAATGGGGATTATGTTCTAGGCCGCACATGCTACACCCATGCAGACCGGACAAGCCAGTCCAGGACTGGTGGGTAACCACCCAGCACCTCAAACACCTCAACCACCAGCAGCACATATTTCAGTACCAGGTCCGAAAGCAGCTCAGGTTAATTATCAGTATCCATAACCTATGTTTGGGGCATACCCCCACAATCAGATGGATCACTCTCAACTGGTTGAGAGATTTTTGAAGATGAAGCCCAAGGAATTTAATGGTAAACCGTCTGATCCGTTATGGCCATCACACTGGATCGACGAGATGGAGAGAAACTTTCTCATGATGACTATCACAGAAGAAGAAAAGGTGTTATGTGCCACCTTCATGCTGAAAGGCGATGCACATCATTGGTGGAAATCTACCAGGGCATATCTACTGACCAAGCACGCGCTATTGACTTGGGCTATTTATAAAGAAGTGTTCTTTGAGAAGTATTTTCCACGAAGCTTCAGAGATGCTATGGAGAAGGAATTCCTGAGTTTATATCAGGGCCAGATGTCTGTGGATGCATATCAACAGTGTTATGAGGAGCTGTTTTTCTTTGCACCACTTAGTATGCAAGAAGAAGACACTAAGACCCGTAGGTTTGTCACGGGGCTTAGAGGAAGCATCCGAGAGAATGTTCTAGGTTTGGAAAAGAAGGTATATAACGAAGCTGTTCAAATTGCTCGAGTTATAGAATCGAGCCAGAAGGAGAGTTATTTTTCACAGAACAGAGGTATAAAAAGGCCAGCCGGAAATGCTTATAACAGAGGGAACAACAAGACATTTAAACCCTTCCATGCTCAAGGCTTTACTGCTGCACCCAAGACTACTCCAGTAGCTCAACATCAGCCAAAGACAAATCCTGAAGGTCCGAAATGTTATAACTGCAACCAAGCAGGACATATGGCAAGGGAGTGTCCTAAGCCCAAGAAGCAGTTACATCAAGGACGAGTATATGCGGTTACAACCGAGGATGCTGCCGCATCATCCGATGTGGTCACAGGTATGACTGAAACCTTTTTAAATTGTAATTACATTGTATGAGCAGGTAGACTAAGTAAAATAAATCACAGGTATAGTACCTATAAATGGCGTACCCGTCAGAGTACTCTTTGATTCAGGAGCTACTCGTTCCTTTATATCTGTGTCATTCGGAAGACCCGTGTCAATCTAACCCGGTCTTACCACCTTGAACCAGGTTCACCCATCATGGTCGAGTCAAATGGACCAAGGGCGTGAAGGAGATCGAGATCCCAGGTATCAAATCGACCCAAAAACACTTAAATTAGGGGAAGGGTCGCATACCCAGCTAAGCAGGGTCGGACCTCCCAAAACAAAGAGTCAGACCCTCAATTTTGAAGGGAGGGTCGGACAGCTTAAGACCCTAGGGTCGACGGGATCATCGACCCTCCCATCGACCCTCGGATCCTGCCGAAAATAGAAACTAGGAAACTTCGAGATTTTTGATTGGATTCCTTCCTAATCTCAAAGGGACTTATTTTAGGATGTTTATAGCCTATTTAAAGGACGTCCCTAAGCCACTTTCACTCCTTTCACAACCCTAATTGAATTGAGAGAAAGAGAGGAGAAGGAAAAGAGGAAGAAGAGAGGCAAGGAAGAGAACCTAGCAAAAAGGAGAAGAGTTGCAGAGAAAGATTAATCTTCTCAGGTATGGATACTAATTCCATGAGTTTCTACAGACCTTAGGATAGTTATTGGAGAGAGAGTGATCTCGGAGAAACCCAAACCATCCATCCATGGTTAGGTTTTCATGGAAAACCCTAGGAGAATGCATGAAAGCCATCTAGGAGGATGATTCATGGTTTCAGACCATGGAATGAGTGTTGAATGGAATGTAGAAGCAAGACATAGGACCCCAAACACGAAGGATAGATTAAAAGTGGAAATTGGACCGAAGTGCACCGAAGGTCGCACCCAGGGTCGATAGGCCATCCGACCCTCAATTAACAGAATGGTTTTTAAATCTGGAATTAATTCTAATTAAATTTTATCGACTTTGTTAGGTCTTCTAGCAATATAATAACATTATAAAGGTGATTCTAAAGCTTGGAAAAGTATCTTGTAGCAAGCTAAGGTGAGGAACCTTAACTCCAAACTAAATTGGTTAATAATAAACTGTTTTCTATTTCTTGAGTCCAATGCCATGCTTGATTCTATGCGAATATGTTTGTAATGTGCATACAGCATGCCATCCAATATTTCTATTACTTGTTCATGCATATTTACTTTATCGTTTATAACATGATGATGATGATGATGATAGGAATAGGCATGTGCTTGTATGTGTGTGGTTGATGTGCTTGATGCGAGCGAGTATCAGGGGAGGTGTGATGAGAACGTCAATAAACGTTAACCTTTGGCGGGTCTCAGCACTTTAGCTCTATCTCTAACTCAAGTCTTGTGCATTGGCATCGTCGTATCGCCATTACTTTAGCAGAACTATTATGTCGTAGAGTATCAGGGGAGGTGGTCTCGGTCCTTGTAGTCTCTGACTCTACCGGGGGGCCTTAGCTCTATCTCTATGGGCATTCTGAGGGATGCTGGGGTGAGGCCTTGGATACACTGTTTGGCATTAGGATTGGTTAGTTGCGAGCCCAGTTTGCAGCCCTCGCCAACAGGGGCTTACGTGTTGGTATGGCACTATATAGCAATAAACGTAACCTTTGTTATATAATGTTCATGATTGGGTGCATGTGAGTTGACGATAAACGTGATCTTCGGGTAACGTCACACACTCGTGTATAGAGGCGGAGTCAATAAACGCGACCTTTGGCTACCTCAACCTTTCTATAGCATACTGCAAACTTTAAACCGGACCAAAGATATAAATTGATGTGCATGCATATGTATTGTTGCATTGTTTTGGCTACTCACTGAGCCGTGATGTGTGCTCACCCCTCGACGTCGAATATTTTTAGTTGATGATGCAGGTTATACCGTTGAAGACTATATGAATGCATCTGCGTACGGGAACGTGGCAGCCATGGAGGTTGAAGCTGAAGCGGATACACACGACTCCTCTTGCGAGTGCAACTCGTGTGTATTTGATTAGATATTTTATAGGTTTCTTTGTTGGATTTATTAAGACATGTATTTGGTATTTAAATATTTATGTCTCAGTTGAAAATAGAATAATTTGCTATTAAATTAATGATATCATTTTAGTTCTCAGTTCATGTTATTATAAGACTTCCGCTATTGTGTATTTACTCTGATTATGATTATGGATGTGTGTAAGTTTAGATAACGCGGGGATAGCCTATTTGAGATCCTGGTTGAACCGTTGGTTTATTAGCGGTTCATCACATCATTCTGAATAGTGCAGAATTGGGGTGTGACAACTTGGTATCAGAGCATCTCAGGCCTTGTCCGCTGAACTAGCATACATTCAACACAATTGTGAACTGAGATAGGATAAAAATAAAAACAGTAATATTAACACATTGTAAGCACCAATGATGTTTGAGACAAAATCTAAAAGAGAATAATGCATCTATTAAAAAGAGAAACAAGTTTACATAACAATGAGAGCGAAACAAAACATATATATATATAATGAAAGCAGAGTACAGTCCACAACCCGGACAGTTACTCTGTAGTACAAGAAAAATATGGTACAATCAAGAAGCTGGAGGTGAAGGAGGAGGCGGTGCCTCACGATCTCGGTCATAGTCCTCAGCATAGACTCTAGTCAACCGGGCCACCAGGTCTGGGTCGTCTGGAGACTAGCTGCTAGGTCGGCTACCCTCCTATCAGTCGCCCGCTGGACCGATAACAGCTCATCCACCCTCATACGCTGAGCATCTAGCAACTCCTCCATCCTCAGATCAGATCTGTGCTGAGCATCCCTGATCTCCTGCAGCATCTCCATCATGGCTGAAGGTGGAAGTGAAGGATCAGCCGAATGGGAAGGACCAGCCTCAGGTGCAGGAGCCGCCGCAGAAGATGTACCAACTCCAGCCGCATGTGTGGGTGATGGCGGTGGTATCGAGTCGACGTCCATATACATACGATCGTCATCGTCGACCGGATCCACACGAGCTCTAGCAGCAGCAGCAACAGCCTCAGCATCAGCCATCTCGACCCAAGTGTGAGGGCGCACCATCGCGTTCCTCTCCTCATCGCTAACCTCAGCATCTCGCAGCCCCATCTTGCAGATAGCCTCCCAATCTAGAGGCGACGAGAAGGTCTTCTCTTGGATCTTCTCATCTACCGGATCCACCCCCGCACGGGCTGGATAATCTTGCAGAAGACCCGTGGAGCTGGACGCAAGTAACAAGCTCTCATTTGCCATCGATCAGGACGGAGCAACTGGTTGTCGATCTCTGCCCTCATCTCCATCTCAACAAACTGTGGCTCTCCCGGCGCACAGTACACCATGGGGCCATCATAGGGAATGCCCAACAGATCGGCCAGCTGCCGATAATCAAAGGAAATGTGCACCCCCTTGACGTAACTGGTGATGCGCAACTCCTGACCGTGCTCAACATCATTGTAATTCCCCACCACCTGGAGATTACAATAAAACTGGCGTACCAAGTCTGGACATGTGCACGCGTCGTATGTGATGACAGGGAGCCACCCCATATCACCAAACGCTCCCTCTACATTGAACAAGGCTAGCTCAGCCAAGTTCACCATGCGACCCCCTTCAACCTTCTTACGGGCATAGTCAGCATACTGTGCCTCGGCTTCATTCGAACGGAAGCGAAGCGGATCACGCACCCTGGGTACTTTGGTACGGGCCATAGTATCTGCAAAATAAGAAAGAGAAAAGAAACAAGGAGTTAGTAGGATAAAAATCCAAAATTTATTTAATAGTGACGTAAGTTGACCAGAAAACCCCAAATTCTCACCATACAAGTGGGTATGAGAACTTACGTAGGTTAAAACATATCCTACAACCCACATGCAGTAGGAAATTTTAACTGACGATGTCCAATTTGAAGAAATTCAAGAAAAATCAAAAATGTCGACAAATTAGGGCAAAAAGAGAAAATTTCAAGTTCCTCGATAACCAACCGATGACACTCAAAAATTTTTTGAGGGCTTTCGTTCCTCGAGACACCAATAACAAAAGCCCCCAATAAAAATCGAATTTTTACGGTTGGAAAAAGTTTAATTTGAAAAATATGAGTTAAACGGGCAAAAACCTAGAAAAGAAAACCTAAAAACAGGTAAAAACGGGAAGACATACCTGTAGGGATGACGTGGACGTCGAAACCCGGAGTTAAACCGACCAAAAACAGTAGAGTGGCACTGTAGCAACTCAGAGAGTAGAGACGAGTCGAAACGGAGGAGGAATAGTGAGAAATGACCCAGAATCGGATCTTAAAAATCTGATTTTTGGTCCGAGGGTCGGACAATTCGACTGGCACCATCGACCCTCGCATCGACCCTCAGCTCTCGGGAAGAACAGGTCATTCCCAGGGTCGGATACCAAGGGTCGGACATACCATCGACCCTCACCATCGACCCTACATAGAAAAGACAGTATTTTTCACAGAATGAATTGAGGATTTTGAATTTTATATCGGTTAGCGTGCCTACATGAAGTATAAATGATTTCTCACTGATTTTGATGATTTTCAGGCACCACCCATCTCAGAAGGAAAATATGTCTGGAAGAAGAGTAACCAGACAGAGCCGAAATGCAGTCCCACCACCACCACCAGTGGAGGAGACTAGTCAAGAGAATAACCATGCACCGGGAAATCCAGAACCGGTAAACCCTACAAATTTGCCACCTCCACCACCGGAGCTAGCAACTGTGGTTATGAACCTAGCTCAGCAGCTACAACATATGCAACACGCACAGGCCCAGATGCAAGTTGCCATGGGCATTATGTTTCAAACTACTCAGGCTGCACCCATGCACACAGGACAAGCCAGTGCGGCACCGGTGGGTAACCACCCAGCCCATCAAACACCTCAACAAACTGCTGCACAGATTCCGGTGCGGGTTCGGGAAGCAAAGACAGGCTAATTATCGGTATCCACCCCATATGTTTGGGGCATATCAAAATCGGATGGATCACTCTCGACCGGTCGAGAGGTTTTTGAAGATGAAGCCCGGGGAATTTAATGGCAAACCGTCTGATCCATTATGGCCAGCACACTCGGATAGACGAGATGGAAAGAAATTTTTCTGATGATGACTATTACGAAGAGGAGAAAGTATTGTGTGCCACCTTCATGCTCAAAGGCGACGCACATCATTGGTGGAAATCGACCCGGGCCTATCTATTGACTAAGCACGCCCTCCCGACTTGGGCTATATATAAAGAAGCTTTCTTTGAGAAATATTTTCCACGGAGCTTGGGAGATTCGATGGAGAAGGAGTTCCTGAGTCTTTATCGGGGACGGATGTCGGTGGATGCGTACCAACAACGTTATGAAGAGCTGTTTTTCTTTGCACCACGGACTATGCAAGAGGAAGAAATCAAAACCCGTAGGTTTGTCACGGGACTGAGAGGAAGCATAAAAGAACATGTTCTAGGCTTAGAAAAGAAGATTTATAATGAAGCTGTCCGGATCGCTCGAGTGATTGAATCGAGCCAGAAAGAGAGTTATTTTACTCAGAACAAAGGCATCAAAAGGCCAGCCGGAAACTCCTACAACGGAGGCAATAACAGGACGTATAAGCCTTTCCGTCCTCAGAATTTTAATGCTGCAACCAAGACTACCCCAGCAGCTCAACCTCAGCCAAAGCCAAATTCTGAAGCCCCGAAGTGTTTTAACTGCAACCAGCCGGGACATATGGCAAGGGAGTGCCCTAAGCCCAAGAAACAATTCCATCAGGGACGTGTATATGCTGTTACGTCCGAGGATGCGGCCGCATCACCCGATGTGGTCACACGTATGACTGAAACGTTTAAAGTTATAAATACATTGAATGAGCATGTAGACTAAGTAAAGATGAATCACAGGTATTGTACCTATAAATGGCGTACCCGCCAGTACTCTTCGATTCCGGAGCTACTCATTCATTTATATCTGTGTCATTTGGAAAGAAGACAAAATTACCCATCAAAACATTAGACTACAAATTACTTGTACGGTCACCGATGGGGTTAGAAGTGGAATTAGAAAAAGGTTATGGACCATGTCCAGTTCTCATTGGGGAACAGAGTTTAGATGCAACATTGATACGACTTGAGATGGCAGACTTCGATGTCATCTTAGGAATGGATTGGTTAGCTCGGCATTCTGCAAATCTGTTATGCGCCGAGAAGAAGCTAACATTCAAAGACAAGGAAGGGGCAGAGTTCAGTTTCTCGGGAACCAAACTTCCCCGGAGACGCAAGCTCATACTTTCAGCAGTAAAGGCTAAGAAGTGCCTTGAGAAGGGAGCAGTCGGGTACCTAGTATCAGTGGTCGACCTAACCAAGGAAGCACCACGAATGGAAGACATTGACGTCGTGCGGGATTACCCTGACGTATTTCCAGAGGAACTACCCAGATTACCACCCGACCGTGCCACAGAGTTTGTAATAGACCTGATACCTGGAGCCTTACCAGTATCAAAGGCACCTTATAGAATGGCTCCTACTGAACTGAAGGAATTAAAAGTGCAATTACAAGAACTGCTGGACAAGGGTTATATTCGACCAAGTATATCTCCATGGGGGGCACCGGTGTTGTTCGTAAAGAAGAAGGATGGTAGCGTTCGATTATGTATCGACTATCGAGAGTTGAATAAACTGACAATCAAGAATCGATATCCACTACCCAGGATCGATGACTTGTTCGATCAGTTACAAGGAGCAAAAGTATTTTCTAAGATCGATCTTCGATCAGGCTATCATCAGCTGAAGATTAAAGAAGGTGATATTCCAAAGACAGCATTCAGGACCAGATATGGACATTATGAATTTGTGGTTATGTCTTTCGGATTAACTAATGCCCCGGCAACGTTCATGGAACTTATGAACCGAGTTTTCCACGATATGTTGGATACGTCGGTTATAGTATTTATTGATGATATATTGGTATACTCCAAGGACAAAGAAACCCATGTCATGAACCTTAACGCAGCCCTACAGCGTTTAAGGAAAGAGAAACTATATGCCAAATTTTCTAAGTGTGAGTTTTGGCTAAGTGAAGTCGCATTCCTAGGCCATGTAGTATCCGCTGAAGGAATCAAAGTGGACCCCAGCAAAATCGAGGCTATTGTGAAGTGGGAAGCACCAAAGAGCGTTTCAGAAATTAGAAGTTTTCTAGGGTCTAGCTGGTTATTATCGGAGATTCGTAGAAGACTATTCTCGGATTGCCGTACCTCTCACCAGTTTGACCAAGAAAGGTGAAAAGTTTGTGTGGACGGATAAATGTGAGAAGAGCTTCCAGACATTGAAGGCCAGATTGATATCCGCCCCGATTTTAACCATTCCCGTTCCAGGACAGACATTTACTTTATACACTGATGCATCGGGATTGGGACTAGGATGTGTGCTTATGCAAGGAGAACAAGTAATTGCTTATGCGTCAAGACAGTTGAAGGTACATGAGAAAAATTATCCCACTCATGATTTGGAGCTAGCGGCAGTAGTACATGCAGTCAAGATATGGAGACATTACTTATACGGAGAGAAATTCCAGATTAAGTCGGACCATAAAAGTCTTACTTATTTATTTAATCAGAAGGAGTTGAATATGAGACAAAGAAGATGGCTGGAACTATTGAAAGACTATGATTGTGATATCCAGTATCATCCGAGAAAAGCGAACGTAGTAGCGGATGCATTAAGCAGAAAAACAGTGATTAAATCTCAAGGAGAAGTTAGCACGACTGCAGCAATGTGTACCAACGGAATAGTATTCAATCACGGCAACGAGCAGTATGTGATAGATACGACGGATGAGTCAGCCAACCAAGGGTTTATTCACCGGTTTTTGAATATGTTCGCGGCATTGAAGATTATACCGGATATAGTGGACGAAGTGAAGATAGCTATCAAATCAGATCCTTATCTGAGGACAGTACAAGAAGATATTGAGAAAGGTACGACCAACCCTGAGTTCACCTTGGACGACGAGAAAGTACTGAAATACAAAGGAAGAATATGTGTACCTGAAACAGAAAGTATGGACATTAGACACCGACTGATGAAAGAAGCCCATACCACCATCTATTCGATACATCCTGGAAGTACAAAAATGTATCATGATCTGAAGAAATTATATTGGTGGAGGGGAATGAAAGCAGATGTAGCTAAGTTCGTGTCTCAATGCCAAAATTGTCAGCAAATAAAGGCTGAACGACAAAGACCCGCAGGACTGTTACAGCCATTACCGGAACCAGCATGGAAATGGGACTGCATCACTATGGACTTCGTCACGGGACTACCATTGACTCCTCGAGTAGTTGACGCAGTTTGGGTGATTGTGGACCGTCGGACTAAAACAGCTCGCTTCATACCTATACGACCTCAGTATACACTGGAAAGGTTAGCGAAGCTGTATGTGGATAATATTGTTCGATTACATGGTGTTCCAGAAAGTATTGTGTCCGATAGAGATCCACGATTTACTTCCAAATTTTGGGAAGGATTACAAAAGGCTATGGGTACAACATTGAAGTTCAGTACTGCATTCCACCCACAGACAGATGGACAGTCAGAGCGTACAATTCAGATTCTAGAAGATATGCTACGAGCATGTGTAATTGATTTCAAGGGATCATGGGATGAAAAGTTACCATTGATCGAGTTCGCTTACAATAACAGCTATCAGGCTACTATACAGATGTCACCTTATGAAGCATTGTATGGCAGGAAGTGTCGAACTCCCTTGTTTTGGAATGAAGTTGGAGAACGTAGTATTGTTGGACCGGAATTTGTTGAAGAGACTTGTCGAGTGGTCGACATTATCAAGGAAAGGGTGAGAACAGCTCAGAACCGTCAGAAGCAATATGCAGACACTCGACGAAGAGATCTAGAGTTCGCCGTAGGTGATAAAGTATTTCTGAAGGTATCGCCTATGCGAGGATTGAAGAGGTTCGGACAGAAAGGAAAACTAAGTCCAAGATATGTCGGGCCATATGAAATTCTAGCTAAGCGTGGAAAAGTGGCTTATCAGTTAGCACTACCACCATCTATGTCAAGTGTGCATGACGTATTTCACATTTCCCTATTGAAGAAGTATGTCAAAGACCCAACGCATGTCTTGACAGTGGATTTGCCAGAATTGACTGATGATTTGACGTTTGAAGTAACACCAATAGAAATCACCAGCCGAAAGGTTCAACGTCTACGCAACCGAGATATCTATTATGTTAAGGTCACTTGGAAAAGTAGAGACATGGAAGAAATTACATGGGAAGAAGAAAATGCTATGAGAAAGCAATACCCTTACTTATTTGATTCAGAAGGTATGTACAATTTCGAGGACGAAATTTTTATAAGTTGGGGGAGTTGTAAGACCCGTGTCAATCTAACCCGGTCTTACCACCTTGAACCAGGTTCACCCATCATGGTCGAGTCAAATGGACCAAGGGCGTGAAGGAGATCGAGATCCCAGGTATCAAATCGACCCAAAAATACTTAAATTAGGGGAAGGGTCGCATACCCAGCTAAGCAGGGTCGGACCTCCCAAAACAAAGAGTCAGACCCTCAGTTTTGAAGGGAGGGTCGGACAGCTTAAGACCCTAGGGTCGACGGGATCATCGACCCTCCCATCGACCCTCGGATCCTGCCGAAAATAGAAACTAGGAAACTTCAAGATTTTCGATTGGATTCCTTCCTAATCTCAAAGGGACTTATTTTAGGATGTTTATAGCCTATTTAAAGGACGTCCCTAAGCCACTTTCACTCCTTTCACAACCCTAATTGAATTGAGAGAAAGAGAGGAGAAGGAAAAGAGGAAGAAGAGAGGCAAGGAAGAGAACCTAGCAAAAAGGAGAAGAGTTGCAGAGAAAGATTAATCTTCTCAGGTATGGATACTAATTCCATGAGTTTCTACAGACCTTAGGATAGTTATTGGAGAGAGAGTGATCTCGGAGAAACCCAAACCATCCATCCATGGTTAGGTTTTCATGGAAAACCCTAAGAGAATGCATGAAAGCCATCTAGGAGGATGATTCATGGTTTTAGACCATGGAATGAGTGTTGAATGGAATGTAGAAGCAAGACATAGCACCCCAAACACGAAGGATAGATTAAAAGTGGAAATTAGACCGAAGTGCACCGAGGGTCGCACCCAGGGTCGATAGGCCATCCGACCCTAGGTGTTTCTGACCATCGACCCTCAGCATTCGGGAAGTCCAGAAAGAAGGGAGGGTCGATAGACCCATCGACCCTAGCATCGACCCTAGCATCGACCCTCAGTTAACAGAATGGTTTTTAAATCTGGAATTAATTCTAATTAAATTTTATCGACTTTGTTAGGTCTTCTAGCAATATAATAACATTATAAAGGTGATTCTAAAGCTTGGAAAAGTATCTTGTAGCAAGCTAAGGTGAGGAACCTTAACTCCAAACTAAATTGGTTAATAATAAACTGTTTTCTATTTCTTGAGTCCAATGCCATGCTTGATTCTATGCGAATATGTTTGTAATGTGCATACAACATGCCATCCAATATTTCTATTACTTGTTCATGCATATTTACTTTATCGTTTATAACATGATGATGATGATGATGATAGGAATAGGCATGTGCTTGTATGTGTGTGGTTGATGTGCTTGATGTGAGCAAGTATCAGGGGAGGTGTGATGAGAACGTCAATAAACGTTAACCTTTGGCGGGTCTCAGCACTTTAGCTCTATCTCTAACTCAAGTCTTGTGCATTGGCATCGTCGTATCGCCATTACTTTAGCAGAACTATTATGTCGTAGAGTATCAGGGGAGGTGGTCTCGGTCCTTGTAGTCTCTGACTCTACCGGGGGGCCTTAGCTCTATCTCTATGGACATTCTGAGGGATGCTGGGGTGAGGCCTTGGATACACTGTTTGGCATTAGGATTGGTTAGTTGCGAGCCCAGTTTGCAGCCCTCGCCAACAGGGGCTTACGTGTTGGTATGGCACTATATAGCAATAAACGTAACCTTTGTTATATAATGTTCATGATTGGGTGCATGTGAGTTGATGATAAACGTGATCTTCGGGTAACGTCACACACTCGTGTATAGAGGCGGAGTCAATAAACGCGACCTTTGGCTACCTCAACCTTTCTATAGCATACTGCAAACTTTAAACCGGACCAAAGATATAAATTGATGTGCATGCATATGTATTGTTGCATTGTTTTGGCTACTCACTGAGCCGTGATGTGTGCTCACCCCTCGACGTCGAATATTTTTAGTTGATGATGCAGGTTATACCGTTGAAGACTATATGAATGCGTCTGCGTACGGGAACGTGGCAGCCATGGAGGTTGAAGCTGAAGCGGATACACACGACTCCTCTTGCGAGTGCAACTCGTGTGTATTTGATTAGATATTTTATAGGTTTCTTTGTTGGATTTATTAAGACATGTATTTGGTATTTAAATATTTATGTCTCAGTTGAAAATAGAATAATTTGCTATTAAATTAATGATATCATTTTAGTTCTCAGTTCATGTTATTATAAGACTTCCGCTATTGTGTATTTACTCTGATTATGATTATGGATGTGTGTAAGTTTAGATAACGCGGGGATAGCCTATTTGAGATCCTGGTTGAACCGTTGGTTTATTAGCGGTTCATCACATCATTCTGAATAGTGCAGAATTGGGGTGTGACATAGTATCCACTGAAGGAATCAAAGTGGACCCCAGCAAGATCGTGGCTATTGTAAAGTGGGAAGCACCAAAGAGCGTTTCGAAAAACAGAAGTTTTCTGGGTCTAGCTGGTTATTATCGGAGATTCGTAGAAGACTATTCTCGGATTGCCGTCCCTCTCACCAGTTTGACTAAGAAAGATGAAAAGTTTGTGTGGACCGATAAATGTGAGAAGAGTTTCCAAACGCTGAAGACCAGATTGATATCCGCTCCGATCTTGACTATTCCCGTTCCAGGACAGACCTTTACTTTATACACCGATGCGTCGGGACTGGGATTGGGATGTGTGCTTATGCAAGGAGAGCAAGTGATTGCTTATGCTTCAAGACAGTTAAAGGTACATGAGAAAAATTATCCCACTCACGATCTAGAGCTAGCGGCAGTAGTACATGCGGTCAAGATATGGAGACATTACCTATACGGGGAGAAATTCCAGATTAAGTCGGATCATAAAAGTCTTACTTATTTATTTAATCAGAAGGAGTTGAATATGAGACAAAGAAGATGGCTGGAACTATTGAAAGACTATGATTGTGATATCCAGTATCATCTGGGAAAAGCGAACGTAGTAGCGGATGCATTAAGCAGAAAGGCAATGATAAAATTGCAAGGAGAAGTTAGCACGACTGCAGCAATGTGTACTACCGGAAGGGTATTCAATCACGGCAACGAGCAGTATGTGAAAGATACAACGGATGGATCAGCCAACCAAGGGTTTATTCATCGGTTTTTGAATATGTTCGCGGCATTGAAGATTAGACCGGATATAGTGGATGAAGTGAAGACAGCTATCAAAGCAGATCCTTATCTGAGAACAGTACAAGAAGATATTGAGAAAGGTAGGACCAACCCTGAGTTCACCTTGGATGACGAGAAGGTACTGAAATACAAAGGAAGAATATGTGTACCTGAAACAAAAAGTGCAGACATTAGACACCGACTGATGAAGGAAGCCCACACCACCATCTATTCGATACATCCTGGAAGTACAAAAATGTATCATGACCTAAAGAAACTATATTGGTGGAGGGGGATGAAAGCAGATGTAGCTAAGTTCGTGTCCCAATGCCTAAATTGTCAGAAGGTAAAGGCTGAACGACAAAGACCCGCAGGACTGTTGCAGCCATTACCGGAACCAGCATGGAAATGGGACTGTATCACTATGGACTTCGTCACAGGGTTACCATTGACTCCTCGAGTAGTTGACGTAGTTTGGGTGATTGTGGACCGTCTGACTAAAACAGCTCGCTTCATACCTATACGACCTCAGTATACACTGGAAAGGTTAGTGAAGCTGTATGTGGATAATATTGTTCGGTTACATGGTGTTCCAGAAAGCATTGTGTCTGATAGAGATCCACGATTTACTTCCAAGTTTTGGGAGGGATTGCAAAAGGCTATGGGTACAACGTTGAAGTTCAGTACTGCATTCCACCCACAGACAGATGGACAGTCGGAGCGTACAATCTAGATTCTAGAAGATATGCTACGAGCATGTGTAATTGATTTTAAAGGATCATGGGATGAAAAGTTACCATTGATCGAGTTCGCTTATAACAATAGCTATCAGGCTACCATACAGATGTCACCTTATGAAGCACTGTATGGCAGGAAGTGTCAAACTCCCTCATTTTGGAATGAAGTTGGGGAACGTAGTATTGTTGGACCGGAATTTGTTGAAGAGACTTGTCGAGTGGTCGACATCATCAAGGAAAGAGTGAGAACAGCTCAGAACCGTCAGAAGCAATATGCAGACACTCGACGAAGAGATCTGGAGTTCGCCGTAGGTGATAAAGTATTTTTGAAGGTATCGCCTATGCGAGGATTGAAGAGGTTCGGACAGAAAGGGAAACTAAGTCCTAGATATGTCGGGCCATATGAAATTCTAGCTAAGCGTGGACAAGTGGCTTATCAGTTAGCACTACCACCATCTATGTCAAGTGTGCATGACGTATTTCACATTTCCCTATTGAAGAAGTATGTCAAAGACCCAACGCATGTTTTGATAGTGGATTTGCTGGAATTGACTGATGATTTGACATTTGAAGTAACACCAATAGAAATCACTAGTCGAAAGGTTCAACGTCTACGCAACAGAGATATCTACTATGTTAAGGTCACATGGAAAAGTAGAGACATGGAAGAGATTACATGGGAAGAAGAAAACGCTATGCGGAAGCAATACCCTCACTTGTTTGATTCAGAAGGTACGTACAATTTCGAGGACAAATTTTTTATAAGTTGGGGGGAGTTGTAAGACCCGTGTCAATCTAACCCGGTCTTACCACCTTGAACCAGGTTTATCCGTCATGGTCGAGCCAAATGGACCAAGGGCGTGAAGGAGATCGAGATCCCAGGTATCAAATCGACCCAAAAACACTTAAAATAGGGGAAGGGTCGCATACCCAGCTAAGCAGGGTCGGACCTCCCAAAACAGAAAGTCAGACCCTCAGTTTTGAAGGGAGGGTCGGACAGCTTAAGACCCTAGGGTCGACGGGATCATCGACCCTCCCATCGACCCTCGGTTTCTACCGAATATAGAAATTAGGAAATTTCTATATTTTTCGATTGGGATTCTTTCCAAATCTTAGAGGGACTTATTTAGGATGTTCCTACTCTATTTAAAGGACGTTCCTAAGCCACTTTCACTCCTTTCACAACCCTAATCGAATTGAGAGAAAGAGAGGAGAAGGAAAAGAAGAAGAAGAGAAATAAGGAAGAGAATTAAGCCAAAAGAGAAGAGTTGCAGAGAAGGATTATTCTTCTCAGGTATGGATACTAATTCCATGAGTTTCTACAGACCTTAGGTTAGCTATTGATGAGAGTGTGATCTCGGAGAAACCCAAACCATCAATCTATGGTTAGGTTTTCATGGAAAACCATAGAAGAATGCATGAAAGCTATTTAGGTGGATGATTCATGGTTCTAGACCATGGAATGAATGTTGAATGGAATGTAGAAGCAAGCCATAGGACCCAAACACGAAGAATGGATTAAAAAGAGGGTATTGGACCAAAGTGCACAGAGGGTCGCACCGAGGGTCGATGACCATCCGACCCTAGGTGATTCTGACCATCGACCCTCAGTGTTCGGGAAGTTCAGAGTTTGGGGAGGGTCGCACCGAGGGTCGATCAGGACTCCGACCCTACCTCCGACCCTCAGTTAACAGCATGGTTTTTAAATTCGGAATTAATTCTAATTAAATTCTATCGACTTTGTTAGGTCTTCTAGCAATATAATAACATTGTAAAGGTGATTCTAAAGCTTGGAAAAGTATCTATTAGCAAGCTAAGGTGAGGAACCAGAACTCCAAACTAATTGGTTAATAACAAAACTATTTTTCTATTTCTTGAGTCCTATGCCATGCTTGATTCTATGCGAAGACGTTTGTAATGTGCATACAACATGTCATCCAATATTTCTATTATTTGCTCATGCATATTTATTTTATTGTTTATAACATGATGATGATGATGATGATAGGAATAGGCATGTGATTGTATGTGTGTGGTTAGTGTACTTGATGCGAGCGAGTATCAGGGGAGGTGTGATGAGAACGTCAATAAACGTTAACCTTTGGCGGGTCTCAGCACTTTAGCTCTATCTCTAACTCAAGTCTTGTGCATTAGCATCGTCATATCGCCATTACTTTAGCAAGAACTATTATGTCGTAGAGTATCTGGGGAGGTGGTCTCGGTCCTTGTAGTCTCTGACTCTACCGGGGGGCCTTAGCTCTATCTCTATGGACATTCTGAGGGATGCTGGGGTGAGGCCTTGGATACACCTTTTGGCATTAGGATTGGTTAGTTGCGAGCCCAGTTTGCAGCCCTCGCTAACAGGGGCACACGTGTTGGTATGGCAATATATAGCAATAAACATTAACCTTTGTTATATACTGTTCATGGTTGGGTGCATGTGAGTCGACGATAAACGTGATCTTCGGGTGACGTCACACACTTGTGTATAGAGGCGGGGTCAATAAACGCGACCTTTGACTACCTAAACCTTTCTATTGCAAACTGCAAACTTTAAACCGGACCAAGGATATAAATTGATTGCATGCATATGTACTGTTGCATTGTTTTGGCTACTCACTGAGCCGTGATGTGTGCTCACCCCTCGACGTCGAATATTTTTAGTTGATGATGCAGGTTATACCGTTGAAGATTATATGAATACGTCTGCGTACGGGAACGTGGCAGCAATGGAAGCTGGAGCTGAAGTGGATACACACGTCTCCTCTTGCGAGTGCAACTCGTGTGTATTTGATTAGATATTTTATAGATTTCTTTATTTGGATTTATTAAGACATGTATTTGGTATTTAAATATTTATGTCTCAGTTGAAACCGAATAAGTTGTTATTTAAATTTTAATATCACATAGATTCTCAGTTCTTCTTATTATAAGACTTCCGCTATTGTGTATTTACTCTGATTATGATTACGGATGTGTGTAAGTTTAGATTAAGCCGGGGATAGCCTATTTGAGATCCTAGTAGAACCGTTGATTTATTAGCGGTTCATCACATCATTCTGAATAGTGCAGAATTTGGGGTGTGACAGTTGTGTTCTTTTTTCTTTCCCCCCCCCCCTCCCCCCCCCCCCCCCCCCCCCCCCGCCTCTTTTTTTCCCCTCCCACCCTTTTTTCCCTCCCTTTTTTTCTCTTTTTTTTTTTCTCCTTTTTTTTTTTTTTTTTCCCCCCGTCCCCCCTCTCTTCCTTCTCTTCCCCCCCCTTTTTTAGATCCCCCCCTTTTTTTTTTTTTTTCTCCCCTCCTTTTTCTCCCCGCGCCCCCGTTCTTTTTCCCCCTGTGTTTCTAGGTGTGTCTGGCTGTCTTCCCCCATAGGTGGTGGTGGTGGGATAGAGTTTCGACTTTGTCTGGTCACTCTGCATCCAACCATTATTTGTTCTGATAGTGGAAATGCCTGAAAATCATAGAATATGTGAGGCAATCATTATATACTTCATTATCATATTTTAAATCGACTAACAAATGCAAATTTCAAAATTTTCAGATCATTCTGTCGAAAATGCTGTATTTTCACTGCAGGGTCGATGGTGGGGGTCGATGGATGTCCGACCCTCAGTATGCGACCCTGAGAAATCACTGGTTCTTCCCAAGAGCCGGGGGTCGATGAGGGGGTCAATGGATGTCCGACCCAGGGTTCGACCCCTGGTTCTCTACCTGATTACCGAGAGCCGAGGGTCGATGAGGGGGTCGGAGGGGGGGTCGAACGTCTTGGTCGAATTCTCCGACCCTCAGACTAAAAATCAGGTTTTTATTTCCGATTTTGAATCCATTTCTCATTCTTCCTCCTCCTTTCTAACTCGGCTCGTCCCTCTAAGTTGCTACAGTGCCAACTCGGAATCTTTGGTGCTATTTGCTTCTTATTTCAACGTCCACACCTCGTCTACAGGTATGTTCTCTACATTTTCATGTTTTTAGGTTTTCTTAGCTAGGTTTTTTCCCATTTAACTCGTTTTCTTCAAATTAAACTTTTTCCAACCGTAAAAATTCGATTTTTATTGGAGGCTATTGTTGTTGGTGACTCAAGGAACGAAAGCCCTCAAAAATAGTTGAGTTTCGTCGGTTGGTTATCGAGAAACTTGAATTTTCTCATTTTTTCCCTAATTTGTCGAGATTTTTGAATTTCTCGAAATTTCTTCAAATTCGATCTCTTTAAATGAAATTTCCAACTGTATGAGTCTTGCAGGATTGTTTAAAACCCTTATAAGTCCTCCTGCCCACGTGTATGGGTGAAAAGTGAGGCTTTTGATCAATTTATGTCGTTATACTATCGAAATTTTTGGGTTTTTCATTTTTACTAACCCAATATCTGTTTCTCTTTGTTTTTGTAGATACTATGGCTGGTACCAAAGTACCCAGGGTTCATGACCCAG
This sequence comes from Protea cynaroides, assembly GCA_028583415.1. Lineage (NCBI taxonomy): Eukaryota > Viridiplantae > Streptophyta > Magnoliopsida > Proteales > Proteaceae > Protea > Protea cynaroides. The sequence continues at coordinate 134 of JAMYWD010000494.1, read as the reverse complement.
TCCGCTTCTGTTCTAACGAGGCAGAGACACAGTATGCCCGCTATTCTCGTAAGAAGGTAGAGGGAGGTCGTCGGGTAGACTTGGCTAGCCTGGCATTGTTCGCTGTGGAGAGGGATTTTGGTGACATGGGTTGG
>JAMYWD010000490.1:0-25000 GCA_028583415.1 Protea cynaroides | reverse complement strand
TTTCTATTTCTTGAGTCCAATGCCATGTTTGATTCTATGCGAATATGTTTGTAATGTGCATACAACATGTCATCCAATATTTCTATTATTTGTTCATGAATATTTACTTTATTGTTTATAACATGATGATGTTGATGATAGGAATAGGCATGTGATTGTATGTGTGTGGTTGGTGTACTTGGTGCGAGCGAGTATCAGGGGTGGTGTGATGAGAACGTCAATAAACGTTAACCTTTGGCGGGTCTCAGCACTTTAGCTCTATCTCTAACTCAAGTCTTGTGCATTAGCATCGTCGTATCGCCATTACTTTAACAGAACTATTATGTCGTAGAGTATCAGGGGAGGTGGTCTCGGTCCTTGTAGTCTCTGACTCTACCGGGGGGCCTTAGCTCTATCTCTATGGACATTCTGAGGGATGCTGGGGTGAGGCCTTGGATACACTGTTTGGCATTAGGATTGGTTAGTTGCGAGCCCAGTTTGCAAGCCCTCGCTAACAGGGGCTTACGTGTAGGTATGATATTATATAGCAATAAACGTTAACCTTTGTTGTATAATGTCATGATTAGGGTGGATGGGGACGACGATAAACGTTAACCTTTGGGCAGACTTCCACACCCTGTGTATGGAGGCGGGGTCAATAAACGTTAACCTTTGACCATCCAACCTTTCTATTGCGCATTGCAAACTATAAACCAGACCAAAGATATGAATTGATTGCATGCATATATATTGTTGCATTGTTTTGTCTACTCACTGAGCCGTGATGTGTGCTCACCCCCTCGACGTCGAATATTTTTAGTTGATGTTGCAGGTTATACGGTTGAAGATTATATGAATGCTCCAGCATACGGGAACGTGGCGGCGATGGAAGCTAAAGCTGAAGTAGATACACATGACTCCTCTTGCGAGTGTAACTCATGTGTTTTCGATTAGATTTTCCTTAGGTTTCTTTATTTGAATTTAATAAAGACATGTATTTGATAATTATTTATGTCCCAGTTGATACAGAATAAATTGTTATTTAATATTTATATCACAGTAGATTCTCAGTTCATTTTATTTTAAGATTTCCGCTATTGTGTATTTACTCTGATTATGATTATGGATGTGTGGAAGTTTAGATAACACGGATATAGCCTACTCGAGATCCTGGTTGAACCGTTGGTTTGCTAGCGGTTCATCACACCATTCTGAACAGTGCGGAATTGGGGTGTGAGAACTTGGTATCAGAGCATCTCAGGCCTTGTCCGCTAAACTAACATACATTCGAGACAATTCTGAACTGAGATAGGATAAAAGTAAAAACAGTAATATTAACACACTGTAAGCACAAGTGATGGTTGAGACCAAATTTAAAAAGAGAATAATGCATCTATGAAAGGGGAAACAAGTTACATACAATGAGAGAGAGAAACAGAATGTATATACATAACTAAAGCAGAGTACAGTCCACAACCCGGACAGTTACTCTGTAGTACAAGAAAATAAATACAATCATGAAGCTGGAGGTGAAGGAGGAGGCGGTGCCTCACGATCTCTATCATAATCCTCAGCGTAGACTCTAGTCAACCAGGCCACCTGAGTCTGGGTCGTTTGGAGACTAGCTATAAGATCGGCTATCCTCCGATCAGTCGCCCGTTGGATCGCTATGAGCTCATCCACCCTCATACGTTGAGCGTCTAACAACTCCTTCATCCTCAGATCAGATCTGCGCTGAGCCTCCCTGATCTCCTGCAACATCTCCATCATGTCAGAAGGTGGGAGTGAAGGACCAGCTGCATGAGAAGGACCAGCCTCAGGTGCAGGAGCCGCCGCAGAAGAAGTACCAACTCCAGCCGCATGTGTAGGGGAAGGCGGTGGTATCGAGTCGACATCCATATACATATGATCGTCATCATCGACAGGATCCACATGAGCTCTAGCAGCGACAGCAGCGGCCTCAGCGTCAGCCATCTCAATGCGAGTGTGAGGGCGCACCATCGCGTTCCTCTCCTCATCACTAACCTGGGCATCCCGCATACCCATCTTGCAGATAGCCTCCCAATCTAGAGGCGACGAGAAGGTCTTCTCCTGGATCTTCTCATCTACCAGGTCACCCCCCAGACGGGTCAGTAGAACTGTAATCATGCGTCTATAGGGTAGATTACCCCTATGACCGGACAATGTAGCACTAATCATGGTCCGCATGATGATGTAGGGAAGGGAGACCGGCTGTCTGGTGCAGATACTATATATCAAAAACTGGGTTAGCTGAGAAACCCTCTCATAGTGCCCACTCTGTGGAATCAGATTATGCTGTATAATCTTACAGAAGACCCGTGGAGCTGGACGCAGGTAACAAGCTCTCATCTGCCAGCGATCAGATCGTAGCAGCTGATTGTCGATCTCTGCCCTCATCTCCATGGAAACAAACTGGGGCTCTCCAGGCGCACAGTACACCATGGGGCCATCATAGGGTATGCCCAATAGATCGGCCAGTTGCCGATAATCAAAGGAAATGTGCACCCCTTTAACATAACTGGTGATGCGCAACTCTTGACCATGTTCAACGTCATTGTAATTCCCCACCACCTGGAGATTACAATAGAACTGGCGCACCAAATCCAGACATGTGCACGCGTCGTAGGTGATGACAGGGAGCCACCCCATATCACCAAATGCTCTCTCTACGTTGAACAAGGCTAGCTCAGCCAAGTTCACCATACGACCACCCTCCACTTTCTTACGAGCATAGTCGGCATACTGTGCCTCGGCTTCATTAGAGCGAAAGCGAAGCGAATCACGAACTCTGGGTATCTTAGTACGAGCCATGGTACCTGCAGATAAGAAAGAGAAAGGGAGACAAGGGGTTAGTAGGATAAAAATCTGAAAATTTAACATTTTAACGATGTAAGTTGTCCAAAAGCCTCACTTTTCACCCATACACGTGGGCGGGAGGACTTACTTAGGGTCCAACACATCCTATGATACTCACACAGTAGGAAATGGAAACCACGAAGACCAATTTGAAGAAATTTCAAGAAATCGAAAAATTTCGACAAATTAGGGCAAACGAGCAAAAATTCAAGTTTCTCGATAACCAACCGATGAAATTCAAAAATTTTTGAGGGCTTTCGTTCCTCGAGATACCAATAACAAAAGCCCCCAATAAAAATCGAATTTTTACGGTTGGAAAAAGTTTAATTTGAAAAATACAAATTAAATGGACAAAAACCTAGAAAAGAAAACCTAAAAACAGGTAAAAATGGGAGAACAAACCTGTATGGATGACGTGGACGTCGAAACCTGGACTCAAACCGACCGAAAACAGTGGAGTGGCACTGTAGCAACTCAGAGGGGAGAGACGAGTCGAAACGGGAGGGAAATAATAAAAAATGACCCAAAATCGGATCTTAAAAATCTGATTTTTGGTCTGAGGGTCGGACAATTCGACCAGAACCATCGACCCTCGAATCGACCCTCCCATCGACCCTCGGCTCTCGGGAATCTGACAGAAAACTAAGGGTGGGAACTGAGGGTCGGACACCCATCGACCCTCACATCGACCCTCAGCTCTCGGGAAGAACAGGTCATTCCCAGGGTCGGATACTAAGGGTTGGACATACCATCGACCCTCACCATCGACCCTGCATAGAAAAGACAATATTTTTCTTTAAAAATGAGCTGGAATTGGAATTTTATATCGGTTAGCGTGCCTACATGAAATATAAATGACTTCTCACCTATTTTGACAATTTTCAGGCACCACCAATCACAGAAGGAATTATGTCTGGACGTAGGGTAACCCGACAGAACCGAAATGCAGTTCCACCACCACAACCCGTAGAGGAGACCAGTCAGGAAAATAATTATGCACCGGGTAATCCAAAACAGGCAAACCCTACAAATTTGCCACGTCCACCACTAGAGCTAACAACCGTGGTGATGAATCTGGCTCAGCAGCTGCAACAGATGCAACCTGTCACACCCCAAATTCCACACATTTCAGAATGGTGTGATGAACCGCTAAATAACCAACGGTTCAACCAGGATCTCAAATAGGTTATCCCCGCGTTACCTGAACCTTCATATACTCACCATCATAATCAGAGTAAATACACAATAGCGGAAGTCTTATAAATAAATGAACTGAGAACTAAAATGATATCCATAAATAATAGCAAATTATTCTGTGTTTAACCGAGACATAAATATTTAAGTACCAAATACATGTCTTATAAATTCAATAAAGAAACCTATAAAAATATCTAGTCAAATACACACGAGTTGCACTCGCAAGAGGAGTCATGTGTATCGTCTTCAGCTCCAGCGTCCATTGCTGCTACCGTCCCGTAGATAGGAGTATTCATGTAGTCTTCAACTGTATAACCTGCATCATCAACTAAAAATATTCGACGTCGAGGGCTGAGCACACAACACGGCTCAGTGAGTAGCCAAAACTGTCACACCCCAATTCTGATCCAACCAGAATGGTGTGAGTGAACCGTCATTGAACCAACGGTTCACACCAGGATCTCGAATAGGCCGTGTCCACTCATACAAACCGTTACACATAACCACAATCAGAATATAAATAATACAGCGAAAGTCTTTAAAATATAATGAACTGAGTATCTATTGATAAATTAAATAAGTATCCAATTATTCAAATCCAAACCATAAATATAATACCGTTACATCACTTTAATCCAACTGAAAATAATGAAAATAAATAAAAGTCAAATCAAAGGTACACGCAGAAAGGGTACTCGCATGAAGCGTCATGCTCGTCCTCTCCTGCCTGTACATCCAACGCAGCAACACCACCATAAGCCGGAGCATTCATGTAGTCATCCACAGTGGAACCTGCATCAACATCTAAAAACAATGTGTACACAAAGGGTGAGCTCACAACTTAGCTCAGTAAGACAATCAGACAGTTTCACAATATTATGCATGAGTAACAATCAATTTTATGCTGTGGTCTGGTTTAAAGTTTGCAATGTGCTATAGAAAGGTTTGGTGGCCCCCGCACCTCTATACACGAGTGTGTGGCATCGCACAGTAGATCACACTACCCCCAACCCACATGCACCCATCATGGGATAGAGATAGAGCTAAGGTATACCCGCACCTCCCCTGATACTCTACCCATACCAGTACCTAAGCCCCTACCGGCCAGGGCTCACAAACTGGGCTCGCAACTAACCAATCCTATATGTCAATATTATATGCTCTATCCTAGCACAGCTGTCTACGGCATAGAGATAGAGCTAGAGCGTGCAGGCCGGGCCGGAGACCACAATACCTCACCTCCCCCTGATACCCTATCCGCAACTAACACACTAGGATAGAAACAATACGCAGGTAGACCCTATCCCAACATAACTCCCTACGGCATAGAGATAGGGCTAAAGCATCGTGGACAAGCCAGCGTCGACTCGGAATCCACAGTACCATATAACAATGGCCAAGACAACATCAATATCGGAGACCACCGTACCACGACCTTCCCCTGATACCCCACCCGTACCAAGCATGTTAAGACAGAATACTACAAAAAGGTGCTAGTGTGAAGAGCGATCCCAGGCCCATGCCCCACTCCACACACCAACGAAAACAATCACATGCCTAACAATCACATCCTATCAATGCATGAACAGTAATAATAACTGAAAATAAAGGATGGCATGTGAATATGCACAAACATCACATCATAGATATTCAATGATTAACAACGATTTACTGTCCATTAATTATTAGGTTTAGGTCAGATCCCCTTACCTGACGCTCGTTCGATCACTTGCTCCACATCGCAAGATCCAAACGACAAGTCACAAAGTCCTACAATATTATTAGGGTTTCATTAAAATAACATTCTTAGAGTTTCATGTTGGTCGGAAACCAACAGGGTTAGAAATACCCTCACAGAGCTGACCAGTGGCATATACCGGTCGCAGCTCTGTGGGAAAGACTGGCGACCAGTATGGTCAGCCGGTCCCCACAGACAACCTCTCGAGAGGTAGCGGTCGCAACATACCGGTCGCACTATGTGCAACCGGTATAGTCGACCGGTATGTCTCCGGAAGACCATACATGGGTTTTTCGACTGCCGTCGATCATCCTCCATGGATTTTCAGGGTTTCTCCTATCCATTCTAAGTTTAGGCTTTGAGTTAGAGTTATCCCCAACTCATTCAAGTCTCGTTTCGATGAATATCATCTCGAAACTCGAATCTAGGGTTTGACGGCAACTTAGGGTTCATTGGCCAAATTAGGGTTTTAGATCAATACCTACTTTGCATGGTATTGATCCACCCATACAACTAACACAGAATAAGAAGATGGATTCAAGCACTTACCGTTGACAGGCGTAGCGTGAGCTTCGTCAAATGGTAATGGCGGCACCTCCTTCTTCTTCCTAGCTCCTTCTCCTTTCCAAGCTCTTTCTCTTCTCTAGGGTTTGTGAGAAACAATGGAAAGGATTTGAGGAGGCTTAAGGGTGTATTTATAGGCTAGAAATAGGGTTTAGTAACCCTACTAGGATTAGGAAACTTCTAGGATTCGAAATCAGGAAAGTGGGACCCGCAGAGACCAATCTTCAGATTCCCGCACATAGCTGCGCAGGCCATACCGGTCGACCGGTACCAAGACCGGTACCATCGACCGGTATACCTAAAATCAGATATAATTGGTCGACTTCGGTCCGATTTTGTACCTGTTTGTTATCCGCTTGCTCCGTCTGGCTCGGTGATGATCGGAAGACCTGTCAGGACACAAAACCAAGGTTTAGACCGGGTTTTTAGAGTGCGGGTCTTACAACTCCACCACCCTTAAAAGAAATTTCGTCCCGAAATTTGCATGTAGGTTCTACAACTCCCCCACCCTTAAAAGAAATTTCGGCCTCGAAATTTGAACGTACCTTGATCGTCAAAAAGGTTAGGGTACTCCTTCCTCATCGCGCTCTCTTCTTCCCAAGTAATTTCCTCCACATTTTGGCTTCTCCAATGCACTTTCACATAGTGGATATCCTTGGTCCGAAGTTGCTGAACTTTTCGGCTTGAGAGCATTACTGGCACCACTTCGAAAGTTAAGTCTTCAGTCAAGTCTGGAGGATCAGCGATCAAGATATGCGATGGATCTTTGACATACTTCTTCAGTAATGATACATGGAACACATTATGAACGCTAGACATAGATGGTGGTAGAGCCAATTGATATGCTACATTACCACGTCGATTCAATATCTCATATGGTCCCACATACCTGGGGCATAGCTTCCCCTTTTTACCAAACCGTTTCAGACCTTGCACCGGTGATACCTTCAAGAACACTTTGTCACCCACTGCAAACTCCAGATCTCGACGTCGATTATCCGCATAGTGCTTCTGTCGAACTTGTGCCGTCTTTACTCTCTCTTTGATCTGATCAATCACTCGGCAAGTTTCTTCAACAAACTCCGGTCCTACAATTCTTCTTTCCCCCACTTCATTCCATAACAGAGGTGTACGACACTTCCTCCCATAGAGAGCTTCATATGGGGCCATCTGAATTGTAGCCTGATAACTGTTGTTGTAAGCAAACTCGATAAGTGATAGCTTCTCATCCCAAGCTCCTTTGAAATCTAATGCACAAGCTCGGAGCATATCTTCCAAAATTTGAATAGTTCGCTCTGACTGTCCGTCCGTCTGAGGATGGAAAGCTGTACTGAACTTCAACTTTGTTCCCATAGCTTTCTGTAATCCTTCCCAGAACTTTGATGTAAAACGGGGATCTCTGTCAGATACTATACTCTCTGGAACACCATGAAGTCTGACTATATTATCAACATATAACTTGGCCAGTTTCTCCATGGTATACTAAGGTCTGACCGCGATAAATCGAGCTGTCTTGGTGAGTCGATCTACTATAACCCAAACTGCATCCACTGACCTTGGTGTCAAAGGTAGGCCAGTGACGAAATCCATGGTGATACAATCCCACTTCCACGCAGGTTCTGGTAACGGCTGTAGTAAACCTGCGAGTCTTTGCCTTTCCGCTTTAACTTGTTGACAATTCAGACATTGGAACACGAACCGAGCTATATCAGCTTTCATACCCCTCCACCAATATAGTCTTCTTAGATCATGGTACATCTTGGTACTTCCTGGATGTACTGAATATGGAGTGTAATGAGCTTCAGTCATAACTCGACCTCTGATATCGCAGTCTTCGCTCTCAGGTATACATAACCGTCCGCGATACTTGAGTACCTTGTCTGATTCCAAGGTAAAGTCAGGATTGCACGTACCCTTCTCTAAGTCTTCCTGCACTGTCTTGAGATATGGATCCTGTAGGATTGCTACCTTGACTTCATCAATTAGACCCGGTGAGATCTTCAATGCGGCGAACATCATAGTGAACTTATGAATCAAGCCTTGCTCAACTGGATCTTCAGCAGTTTCAATTATATGCTCTTCGTCACCTTCGATTGAACTAGAGGCTGCGGCACACAATGCAGCATTTGCACTTGGTCCTGCCTCAGGTTTCGATGCCCACTTTCTACTTAAGGCGTCAGCCACCACATTTGCTTTACCTGGATGGTACTGGATGTCGCAATCATAATCTTTTAACAATTCCAGCCATCTCCTCTGTCTCATATTCAGATCCTTCTGAGTGAAAAGATAAGTTAAGCTCTTGTGATCTGACTTGATCTGAAACTTCTCACCGTACAAGTAGTGTCTCCAAGTTTTGATCGCATGAATAACCGCTGCTAGCTCCAAGTCATGCGTAGGATAGTTCTTTTCATGCTCCTTTAACTGTCTTGATGCGTAAGCAATCACTTGTTCTCCTTGCATCAATACACACCCGATACCCAACCCCCGAAGCATCCGTATATAAAGTAAACGGTACGCTTGGTTCTGGGATGGTCAAGATAGGTGCAGAGACTAGTCTTGACTTCAAAGTCTGAAAGCACTTCTCGCACTCATCTGTCCATATGAATTTCTCTCCCTTCTTGGTCAATCTGGTGAGTGGAACCGCGATCCTGGAGTAATCTTCCACGAATCTTCTATAATAACCAGCCAACCCAAGGAAACTACGAATCTCCGCAACAGATTTTGGTGCTTCCCATCCTACTATAGCAGCTATCTTACTTGGATCAACCTTGATACCGTCTCCAGATACAACATGGCCCAAGAAGGCCACTTCCTTCAGCCAAAACTCGCACTTCTTGAATTTTGCATAAAGCTTCACATCTCTCAGCCGTTGTAGGGCTGCCCTCAAATGGGCTGTATGAGTCTCCATGTCCTTAGAGTAAATCAATATGTCATCGATGAATACGATGACCGAAGTGTCCAACATATCATGAAACACTCGGTTCATCAGTTCCATAAACGACGCTGGAGCATTGGTCAACCCGAAAGACATGACTAGAAACTCATAATGCCCATACCTCGTCCTGAAAGCAGTCTTCGGAATATCTCCGGCCTTGATCTTCAATTGGTGATACCCCGATCGGAGATCGATCTTCGAGAAAACCTTTGCACCCTGCAGCTGATCGAACAGATCATCGATCCTAGGCAAAGGATACCGATTCTTGATCGTCAACTTGTTCAGCTCACGGTAGTCAATACATAGCCGTACACTTCCATCTTTCTTCTTGACGAATAATACAGGTGCTCCCCAAGGCGATATACTAGGTCGTATGAAGCCCTTATCCAGTAATTCTTGTAATTGGGTCTTCAACTCCTTTAACTCGGTCGGGGCCATCCGGTATGGTGCTTTAGACACCGGCGCCGAACCTGACATAAGGTCTATCACAAATTCTGTAGCCCTGTCTGGTGGTAAACCTGGGAGATCTTTTGGAAATACATCTGGAAACTCCCGAACCACATCTATATCTTCCATCTTGAGTGACTCTGCCGTGAGATCGACTACAGATACGAGATAACCCACTCCCCCTTTCTCCAAGCATCTCTTAGTTTTTAGGGCGGAGAGGATCAGCTTCCGCTTCCTAGATAGCTTAATCCCAGCGAAGCTATATTCCCTTCCCTCTTTGTCAGTAAGCACAAGCTTCCTTTCACCACATAAAAGGACGGCCGAATGATGGCCTAGCCAATCCATCCCCAAAATGACATCAAAATCTGCCATCTCAAGTATTACTAGGCTTGCTTCTAAGTCTCGGCCCTCAATACATACAGTACATGGTCCATAATATTTGGTCAAGGCCACTTCGACTCCTAGTGGAGAGCGAACTATCAAGCTTGGGTTCAAATGCTTGATTGGTAACTCCATTCGCTTCCCAAAAGAAATAGAAACAAAGGAGTGCGTGGCCCCAGAGTCAAATAATACTCTGGCGGGTAAACCAGCTACATTTACAATTCCTGGAATATATTGCCCCTTAGTTCTATATGCTCATGCAACTGAAAGAATAAACCAAATAGTAAGGGATAGAGTCGTACCAGTTACCACATCAGGTGATGCGGCTGCCTCTTCAGTGGTGACCGCATAAACTCTTCCTTGCTGGGGCGCTTGCTTCTTAGGTAGTGTGCAGTTCCTTGCAACATGTCCCAGCTACTGACAGTTATAACATTTGATATTTGGGTTGGGTCTAGCGAACTGTGGCACAGGTGGTGCCGGGTTGTTTCTCGCAGGTGCTGTAGCGGTCTGTGCCCTGTATGGGTGGAAGGGTCTAGTATTACCGCCACCCGAACTCTCACCAGCGGATCTCTTCACTCCCCTGTTTTGAGCGAATAAGCTGTCCCTCTGACTGGACTCTATCACCCTCGCAACCTGCACCGCCTCGTTGTAGGTCTTCTTGTCCAGACCCAAAAGGTGCTCTCTGATGCTTCCACGTAGTCCCATGGTGAACCTACGTGTCTTGGTCTCCTCCTCTTGCATACTGGCCGGTGCGAAGAAGAATAGCTCTTCGTACCTCTGCTGGTAGGCATCTACGGTCGACTGAGACTGCTGCAGATTGAGAAACTCTTTCTCCATTTGATCTTTGAAGCTCTTTGGGAAATATTTGTCGAAGAAAGCCGCTTTAAACACTTCCCAATCAACCAGTGTATACTTGTTCTCCAGATATGCCCGAGTAGAGTTCCACCAAGCATTTGCGTCTTCTCTCAGCATATGAGTGGCAAACAGAACCTTTTCCTCCTCTGTACAAGTCATCAAACGGAAATTCTTCTCCATCTCTGCAACCCACTGTGCTGGCCACAATGGTTTCCCGGTCCTACCGGTGAATGATGAAGGTTTCAACTTCAAGAACCTGTCCACTGCCCTGCTCAGATCGTGCTGTCCATGCGTGTCTGCTCCGTACCATGGTGGTGGGTACGGATAAGCCCCCGGATAAGCAGAAGGCGACGGAAACCGATGCGGTGGTGGTATGTTCTGTGCTTGGCCCCTCGGCCTTGGGCTACTCTGCATCGGTTGGGTAGTATTATTTCCTCCGGACTCGGGCGTATTCCCAGCGGGAACAGAACCTGTAGGTCTGAGCATCTTCAGTACCTCGCTCAGAAATTCCTTCTGTTGAGCTTGTATCTGATAGACCAGGTTGGTAACAATGGTCTCAGAATCCCTGTGAGGTGGGCCGGGTAAATTTGTCGGTATTTCCGGAACCTGTTCCTCCTCCACTTCAGGACTTGGTTCTCTAACCTGGTCTTGTTCCACTTGTTCTTCTTCTGGGCGCATCTTGGCATGATGACGCTTTCGACCCCGACGACCGTTTCCTCCCACCATCTCAGACTATTTTATTCGGATCTGAGAAGAAGACATAACACGTGAGAACATCAAGAATAGTAGTGTTAGTCTTGAATAATGCAAGAGGAAATAGTCGAGAAGTAACATTTCAATTTACAAATTTTTTAAAATTTAAAATTTAATTTTTCTGGCTTTTTGGGGCGTACCGGTCGCAACATACCGGTCGCACCCCTGTGGAATATGCTGCGACCGGTATAGTCGACCGGTCAGAATTTTAATTCTGACCGAGACATAGCGGTCGCATGTCTGGGAGATACCGGTCGACACTCTGTATACAGTGTTGCGACCGGTATAGTCGACCGGTCAGAATTAAAATTCTGACCGAGACATAGCGGTCGCACACCTGGGGTGATACCGGTCGACCGGTATAGGCAAAACCGTCGACCGGTATGCCCAAAACTGGCTTTAAAATCGCGAAAAGTGAGAAATTTTCTCACTTTTCTTTCTTCCTCCTCTCCGGTGGCGATTCTTCTCTGCCCAACTTAGTTGCTACAGTCCGGCCGGTACTCTTAGAAGTCGATTTCTTCCATTCCAAGCGTGGAACATCGTCTCCAGGTAGGTCTCTTCCCTCTCTCTCATATTCTTACAAGTTTCCCATATCGTCTATATGTAGAAATTTAGGTTTTTCTTTGTTCGAGATGTTTTAACCGTAGGAATTCTTTTCCTTCGGCTAGGAAAGGGTTTAGGGACCCCCAAGAGCAAAAGCCCTCAACCAATTTGGGGTTCCACCGAATGGTTTTGATAAAAATCGAATTTTTACACTTTTTAACCTAGGTTTTCAACAAAATTCGAAATTTCTTGATTTTTCTAAATTTCTTGAAATTCCTCCTTTTAATTGCTTATGATTGGTTTGTTGAAGAGTGTGGGGGTTACGTAAGTCCTCCTCCCCATGTTTCTGGGTGAGTTCGAGGCTTTTTCCCAAAATGTTGTTTCCATGGTTTGATAATAAGAGTATTGAATCCGGGCGCCGGGTCAACGTGGAACAACTGCACCGGTTCAATGTGGAGACGGCTTTTGGCGCTCTAGGTTGGTTGCCGGTTATTTCATACACGGAGACCACACGCCCTAACCTGGTCAAGCATTTCTATGCAAACTTGGAACTCGAAGGGGATGTCGAAGATCCGAACCCGTGTAGGGATCTACGCATTACCAGTTACGTCCGGGGTGTACATATTTCATTCAATACCCACCAGTTGGCTGATCTGCTTGGGGTTCCCAATGATGGAGATTTGGTGTACTGCGCCCCCAAGGCGAAAGGTTATTTGACTGATGATTTGCGCCGAGAGATAGCGCATCAGATCTTAAACCCTGGAGCCCCTATGAAGGCGGCTAGCCTGAGGCCTATACCTCGGGTATATAGTCGCATTATTCAGCACGACATAGTGCCACAGAGCGGCCACTACAGTGAGTTGTCCCAGCTCACCCAGTACGTCACCTATTGCGTCTGCACAGGGGAGCGGATCTCACTTCCCTACCTCATCATCCGGACTATGCATCGAGCGGCCGTGGCCGATCGGGCCAGCAACCTTCCCTATGGCCGTCTCGTCACTTTCCTTCTTCGCCGTCTGGGCGTGAGTTTCAGAGGAGAGGTAGCCGTCGAGGACACCATGACCTCCGACATCGACTGGGACGCGATACAGAGGATGCAGATGGTCGATCTGCCGATTAGTGACGACGAGTTGGAGGCTCGCCCTCGTCCACTTGGGAGAGTAGCAGCGGCGCCCAGCGCCGCGGCCAATGCGGCCTATGCGGCGAGGTGAGCGATGACGATGATGATGATATGGCTGGGGAAGCACCGGTGCCTGCCCCACAGCCCGCACCTACACCACCACCACCTCGGTCCCCACAGCTGGACCATCTCAGCCTCCTCCCGACTCAGTGATGGGTATGTTTATGGAGCTCAGGGACGCTCAGCGGGAGATGAGCCGTGACCTAGCACAGTTGACTCGCAGCCTCCGAGTCACACAGGATCAGGTGCACTGGCTCAGGGTCGCTTACGAGCGGGACTATGATATAGCGGACCCCATTCCTCCTAGGCCCCCTACCCCATGATATCCCCTTTTTACATACTCTTTCTTATGACTGTTATATAATACAGGGTAACTGTCCGGTTTGTGGACTGTACCCTGTAGCACTATTTTATTTGCTACAATTTTCCTTGTTAATGAAAGTTTTATGGTTTCACCTAACTAGTGTATGTGCACATGTTAAGTTTCATAATTAGAATAATACATTATTCTCTTTCTTAGTCCGTCTCAGGTATCAAACAATGCTTAAGGTGCGTTTGTATTAAGATTTTTAATTTTTCTCCTAACTCAGTTCATCGACCCAGTTAAGTGTAATATAGTCTGTAGACAGAGCCCGAGGGCTCTGATACCAAGTTGTCACACCCCAATTCTGATCCAACCAGAATGGTGTGAGTGAACCGTCATTGAACCAACGGTTCACACCAGGATCTCGAATAAGCCGTGTCCACTCATACAAACCATTACACATAACCACAATCAGAATATAAATAATACAGCGAAAGTCTTTAAAATATAATGAACTGAGTATCTATTGATAAATTAAATAAGTATCCAATTATTCAAATCCAAACCATAAATATAATACCGTTACATCACTTTAATCCAACCGAAAATAATGAAAATAAATAAAAGTCAAATCAAAGGTACACACAGAAAGGGCACTCGCATGAAGCGTCATGCTCGTCCTCTCCTGCCTGTACATCCAACGCAGCAACACCACCATAAGCCGGAGCATTCATGTAGTCATCCACAGTGGAACCTGCATCAACATCTAAAAACAATGTGTACACAAAGGGTGAGCTCACAACTTAGCTCAGTAAGACAATCAGACAGTTTCACAATATTATGCATGAGTAACAATCAATTTTATGCTGTGGTCTGGTTTAAAGTTTGCAATGTGCTATAGAAAGGTTTGGTGGCCCCCGCACCTCTATACATGAGTGTGTAGCATCGCACAGTAGATCACACTACTACCACCAACCCACATGCACCCATCATGGGATAGAGATAGAGCTAAGGTATACCCGCACCTCCCCTGATACTCTACCCATACCAGTACCTAAGCCCCTACTGGCCAGGGCTCGCAAACTGGGCTCGCAACTAACCAATCCTATATGTCAACAATGTATGCTCTATCCCAGCACAGCTGTCTACGGCATAGAGATAGAGCTAGAGCGTGCAGGCCGGGCCGGAGACCACAATACCTCACCTCCCCCTGATACCCTATCCGCAACTAACACACTAGGATAGAAACAATACGCAGGTAGACCCTATCCCAACATAACTCCCTACGGCATAGAGATAGGGCTAAAGCATCGTGGACAAGCCAGCGTCGACTCGGAATCCACAGTACCACATAACAATGGCCGGGACAACATCAATATCGGAGACCACCGTACCACGACCTTCCCCTGATACCCCACCCGTACCAAGCATGTTAAGACAGAATACTACAAAAAGGTGCTAGTGTGAAGAGCGATCCCAGGCCCATGCCCCACTCCACACACCAACGAAAACAATCACATGCCTAAATATCACATCCTATCAATGCATGAACAGTAATAATAACTGAAAATAAAGGATGGCATGTGAATATGCACAAACATCACATCATAGATATTCAATGATTAACAACGATTTACTGTCCATTAATTATTAGGTTTAGGTCAGATCCCCTTACCTGACGCTCGTTCGATCACTTGCTCCACATCGCAAGATCCAAACGACAAGTCACAAAGTCCTACAATATTATTAGGGTTTCATTAAAATAACATTCTTAGAGTTTCATGTTGGTCGGAAACCAACAGGGTTACAAATACCCTCACAGAGCTGACCGGTGGCATATACCGGTCGCAGCTCTGTGGGAAAGACTGGCGACCGGTATGGTCAGCCGGTCCCCACAGACAACCTCCCGAGAGGTAGCGGTCGCAACATACCGGTCGCACTATGTGCAACCGGTATAGTCGACCGGTATGTCTCCGGAAGACCATACATGGGTTTTTCGACTGCCGTCGATCATCCTCCATGGATTTTCAGGGTTTCTCCTATCCATTCTAAGTTTAGGCTTTGAGTTAGAGTTATACCCAACTCATTCAAGTCTCGTTTCGATGAATATCATCTCGAAACTCGAATCTAGGGTTTGACGGCAACTTAGGGTTCATTGGCCAAATTAGGGTTTTAGATCAATACCTACTTTGCATGGTATTGATCCACCCATACAACTAACACAGAATAAGAAGATGGATTCAAGCACTTACCGTTGACAGGCGTAGCGTGAGCTTCGTCAAACGGTAATGGCGGCACCTCCTTCTTCTTCCTAGCTCCTTCTCCTTTCCAAGCTCTTTCTCTTCTCTAGGGTTTGTGAGAAACAATGGAAAGGATTTGAGGAGGCTCAAGGGTGTATTTATAGGCTAGAAATAGGGTTTAGTAACCCTACTAGGATTAGGAAACTTCTAGGATTCGAAATCAGGAAAGCGGAACCCGCAGAGACCAATCTCCAGATTCCCGCACATAGCTGCGCAGGCCATACCGGTCGACCGGTACCAAGACCGGTACCATCGACCGGTATACCTAAAATCAGATATAATTGGTCGACTTCGGTCCGATTTTGTACCTGTTTGTTATCCGCTTGCCCCGTCTGGCTCGGTGATGATCGGAAGACCTGTCACGACACAAAACCAAGGTTTAGACCGGGTTTTCAGAGTGCGGGTCTTACAAACATCATGGGACTAAGAGGAAGCATCAGAGAGCATGTTCTGGGCTTAGAAAAGAAGATTTATAATGAAGCTGTCCAAATAGCTCGAGTTATTGAATCGAGCCAAAAGGAGAGTTATTTCACATAGAACCGGGGTATCAAAATGCCAGCTGGAAATTCTTATAACTGAGGCAATAACAAGACATATAAGCCTTTCCGCTCTCAGAATTTTAAAGCTGCAACCAAGACTACTCCAATAACTCAACCTCAGCCATAGCCAAATTCATTCTGCAAGTCCGAAGTGTTATAACTGCAACCAACCGGGACATATGGCAAGGGAGTGCCCTAAGCCCAAGAAGCAGTTCCATCAGGGACGGGTATATGCTGTTACATCCGAGGATGCGGCCGTATCACCCGATGTGGTCACAGGTATGACTGAAACTTTTGAAGTTGTAATTACATTGTGTGAGCATGTAGACTAAGTTAAAATAAATCACAGGTATTGTACCTATAAATGGCGCACCCGCCAGAGTACTCTTCGATTCAGGAGCTACTCATTCATTTATATCTGTGTCATTCGGAAGGAAGATAAACTTACCCATTAAAACATTAGACTACAAATTACTTGTACGGTCACCGATGGGGTTAGAAGTGGAATTAGAAAAAGGATATGGACCATGTCCAGTCCGCATTGGTGAGAAAACCTTAGATGCAACCTTGATACAACTTGAGATGGCAGACTTTGACGTCATCTTGGGAATGGACTGGTTAGCTCGGCATTCTGCGAACCTACTATGCGCCGAAAAGAAGCTAACATTAAAGACCAAGCAGGAGCAGAATTCAGTTTTACAGGAACCAAACTTCCCCGTAGACGCAAGCTCATACTCTCAGCACTAAAGGCTAAGAAGTGCCTCGAGAAGGGGGCAGTCGGGTATCTAGTATCAGTGGTCGACCTAACCAAGGAAGCACCACAAATGGAAGATATTGAAGTCGTGCGGGACTATCCCGATGTATTTCTAGAGGAACTACCAGGTTTACCACCCGACCGAGCCACAGAGTTTGTGATAGATCTTGTACCTGGAGCCGCACCCGTATCAAAAGCACCTTATAGAATGGCTCCTACGGAACTGAAGGAACTGAAAGTGCAACTACAAGAACTACTGGACAAGGGTTATATTCGACCCAGTATATCACCATGGGGAGCGCCGGTGTTATTCGTGAAAAAGAAGGATGGTAGTATTTGATTATGCATCGACTATCGGGAGTTGAATAAACTGACAATCAAGAATCGATACCCACTACCACGGATCGATGACTTGTTCTATCAGTTGCAAGGAGCAAAGGTATTTTCTAAGATCGATCTTCGATCAGGCTATCATCAATTGAAGATTAAAGAGGGTGATATTCCTAAGACAGCTTTCAGGACCAGATACGGACATTATGAGTTCTTGGTCATGTCTTTTGGATTAACGAACGCACCAGCAACTTTTATGGAACTAATGAACCGGGTTTTCCACGACATGTTGGATATGTCGGTTATAGTATTTATTGATGATTTATTGGTATACTCCAAGGACGAAGAAACTCATATCAAGAACCTAAATGCTGCCCTACAACGTTTAAGGAAAAAGAAGCTATATGCCAAATTTTCAAAGTGTGTGTTTTGGCTAAGTGAAGTTGCCTTCTTAGGCCATGTATTATCCGCTGAAGGAATCAAAGTGGACCCCAGCAAGATCGAGGCTATTGTAAAGTGGGAAGCACCAAAGAGCGTTTCAGAAATCAAAAGTTTTCTGGGTCTAGCTGGTTATTATCGGAGGTTCGTAGAAGACTATTCCCGGATTGCCGTACCTCTCACCAGTTTGACTAAGAAAGGTGAAAAGTTCATGTGGACCGATAAATGTGAGAAGAGTTTGCAAACGTTGAAGACCAGATTGATATCTGCTCTGATTTTGACTATTCCCATTCCAGGATAGACATTGACTCTATACACTGATGCGTCGGGACTGGGACTGGGATGTGTGCTTATGCAAGGAGAGCAAGTGATTGCTTATGCTTCAAGACAGTTAAAGGTATATGAGAAAAATTATCCCACTCACGATCTGGAGCTAGCGGCAGTAGTACATGCTGTCAAGATATAGAACATTACCTATATGGAGAGAAATTCCAGATTTAGTCAGACCATAAAAGTCTTACTTATCTATTTAATCAAAAGGAATTGAATATGAGACAATGAAGATGGTTGGAACTACTAAAAGACTATGATTGTGATATCCAGTATCATCCGGGAAAAGTGAACGTAGTAGCGGATGCGTTAAGCCGAAAAGCAATGATAAAATCGCAAGGAGAGGTTAGCACAACTGCAGCAATGTGTACTACTAGAACGGTATTCAATCACGGCAATGAGCAATATGTGATTGACGCAACGGATGAGTCAGTCAACCAAGGGTTCATTCATCGGTTTTCAAATATGTTCGCTGCATTGAAGATTATATCGGACATAATGGATGAAGTGAAGACAGATATCAAATCGGATCCTTATCTGAGAACAGTACAAGAAGATATCGAGAAAGGTAGGACCAATCTTGAGTTCACCTTGGACGAAGAGAAAGTACTGAAATACAAAGGAAGAATATGCATACCGAAAACAGAAAATATGGACTTTAGAAACCGACTGATGAAAGAAGCCCATACCACCATCTATTCGATACATCCTGGAAATACAAAAATGTATCATGATCTAAAGAAACTATATTGGTGGAGGGGAATGAAAGCAGATGTAGCCAAGTTCGTGTCTCAATGCCTAAATTGTTAGAAAGTAAAGGCTGAATGACAAAGACCCGCAGGACTGTTACAGCCATTATCGGAACCAGCATGGAAATGGGACTGCATCACTATGGACTTCATCACGGGACTACCACTGACTCCTCGAGTAGTTGACGCAGTTTGGGTGATTGTGGACCGTCTGACTAAAACAGCTCGCTTCATACCGATACAACCTTAGTATACACTGGAGAGGTTAGCAAAGCTGTATGTGGATAATATTGTTCGATTACATGGTGTTCCAGAAAGCATTGTGTCTGATAGAGATCGACGATTTACCTCCAAGTTTTGGGAGGGATTGCAAAAGGCTATGGGTACAACATTGAAGTTCAGTACTGCATTCCACCCACAGACAGACGGACAGTCAGAGCGTACAATTCAGATTCTAAAAGATATGCTACGAGCATGTATAATTGATTTCAAAGGATCATGGGATGAAAAGTTACCATTGATCAAGTTTGCTTATAACAATAGCTATCAGGCTACTATACAGATGTCACCTTATGAGGCACTGTATCGAAGAAATTGTCGAACTCCTTTGTTTTGGAATGAAGTTGGAGAACGTAGTATTGTTGGGCCAGAATTTGTTGAAGAGACTTGCCGAGTGGTCGACATTATCAAGGAAAGAGTAAGAACAGCTCAGAATCCTCAGAAGCAATATGCAGATACTCGACGCAGAGATCTGGAGTTCACCGTAGGTGATAAAGTATTTTTGAAGGTATCACCTATGCGAGGATTGAAAAGGTTCGGACAGAAAGGGAAACTAAGTCCAAGATATGTTGGGCCATATGAGATTCTAGCTAAGCGTGGTAAAGTGGCATATCAGTTAGCACTACCACCATCTATATCGGGTGTGCATGATGTATTTCACATTTTCCTATTGAAGAAGTATGTCAAGGATCCAACGCACATTTTGACAATAGATTTGCCGGATTTGACTGATGATTTGACATTTGAAGTAACACCAACATAAATCACCAGCCGAAAGGTTCAGTGCCTACGCAACTGAGATATATATTATGTTAAGGTCACATGGAAAACTAGAGACATGGAAGAAATTACATGGGAAGAAGAAAATGCGATGCGGAAGCAATACCTTCACTTATTTGATTCAGAAGGTACGAACAATTTCGAGGACGAAATTTTTATAAGTAGGGGGAGTTGTAAGACCCGTGTCAATCTAACCCGGTCTTACCACCTTGAACCAGGTTTACCCATGATGGTCGAGTCAAATGGACCAAGGGCGTGAAGGAGACCGAGATCCCAGGTATCAAATCGATCCAAAAACACTTAATTTGAAGGGAGGGTCGCATACCCAACTAAGCAGGGTCGGACCTCCCAAAGCAGAAAGTCAGACCTTCAATTTTGAAATGAGGGTCGGACATCTTGAACCCTAGGGTCGACGGGATCATCAACCCTCCCATCGACCCTCGGTTACCGTAAGAAATAGAAATTAGGAAATTTCCTAATTTTCTATTGGGATTCTTTCCTAATCTCAATGGGACTTATTTAGCATGTTCCTACTCTATTTAAAGGACATCCCTAAGCCTCTTTCACTCCTTTCACAACCCTAATTGAATTGAGAGAAAGAAAAGAAAAGGAAACGAGGAAGAAGAGAAGCAAGGAAGAGAATTTAGCCAAAAGAGTAGAGTTGCAGAGAATGAGTATTCTTCTTAGGTATGGATACTAATTCCATGAGTTTCTACAGACCTTAGGTTAGATATTGATGAGAGTGTGATCTCAGAGAAACCCAAACCATAAACCCATGGTTAGGTTTTCATGGAAAACCATGGGGGATTACATGAAAGCTATCTAGGTGGATTATACATGGTTTCAGACCATGGAATGAATGTAGAATAGAATGTGGGAGCAAGCCATAGGATCCCAAGCATGAAGAATGGACTAAAAGAGGGAATTGGACCAAAGTGCACCGAGGGTCGCACCGAGGGTCGATGACCATCCGACCCTAGGTGATCCTGACCATCGACCCTCAGTGTTTGGGAAGTTCAGAGTTTGGGGAGGGTCGCACCCAGCGTCGATCAGGACTCCGACCCTACCTCCGACCCTCAATTAATAGAATAGTTTTTAAATTCAGAATTAATTCTAATTAAATTCTATCGACTTGTTAGGTCTTTTAGCAATACAATAACAATATAAAGGTGATTATAAAGCTTGAAAAAGTATATGTTAGCAAGCTAAGGTGAGGAAACAGAACTCTAAACTAATTGGTTAATAACAAACTGTTTTCTATTTCTTGAGTCCAATGCCATGCTTGATTCTATGTGAATATGTTTGTAATGTGCATACAACATGTCATCTAATATTTTTCTATTATTTGTTCATGCATTTTTACTTTATTGTTTATAACATGATGATGATGATGATAGGAATAGGCATGTGATTGTATGTGTGTGGTTGGTGTACTTGATGCGAGCGAGTATCAGGGGAGGTGTGATGAGAACGTCAATAAACGTTAACCTTTGGTGGGTCTCAGTACTTTAATTTTATCTCTAACTCAAGTCTTGTGCATTAGCATCGTCGTATCGCCATTACTTTAGCAGAACTATTGTGTCATAGTGTATCAGGGGAGGTGGTTTCGGTCCTTGTAGTCTCTGACTCTACCGGGGGACCTTAGCTCTATCTCTATGGATATTTTGAGGGATGCTGGGGTGAGGCCTTGGATACACTGTTTGGCATTAGGATTGGTTAGTTGCGAGCCCAGTTTGCAAGCCCTTGCTAACAGGGGCTTACGTGTTGGTATGGTATTATATAGCAATAAACATTAACCTTTGTTGTATAATGTCATGATTAGGGTGGATGGGGACGACGATAAATGTTAACCTTCGGGTGGACTTCCACACCCTGTGTATAGAGGCGGCGACAATAAACGTTAACCTTTGACCACCCAACCTTTCTATTGCGCATTGCAAACTATAAATCAGACCAAGGATATAAATTGATTGCATGCATATGTATTGTTGCATTGTTTTGTCTACTCATTGAGCCGTGATGTGTGCTCACCCCCTCGACGTCTAATATTTTTAGTTGATGATGCAGGTTATATGGTTGAAGATTATATGAATGCTCCAGCATACGGGAACGTGGCGGCGATGGAAGCTGAAGTTGAAGTAGATACACATGACTCCTCTTGCGAGTGTAACTCATGTGTATTCGATTAGATTTTCCGTAGGTTTCTTTATTTTAATTTAATAAAGACATGTATTTGATAATTATTTATGTCCCAGTTGATACAGAATAAATTTCTATTTAATATTTATATCACAGTAGATTCTCAGTTCATTTTATTATAAGATTTCCGCTATTGTGTATTTACTCTGATTATGATTATGGATGTGTGAAAGTTTAGATAACACGGATATAGCCTACTCGAGATCCTGGTTGAACCGTTGGTTTGCTAGTGGTTCATCACACTATTCTGAACAGTGCGGAATTGGGGTGTGACAGATTTGGTAATCAAGTAATCTTCTACTGAGTCATCAGACAGTAGGATCTCCTTCTCAAGATTCCATTGATTCTCCCTTGGTAGATATCTAGGTTGAGTTGATCTTTATACTTATATGAATGGGCCCCACTCGTACGTTACTCTACAACTAACATGTAGCACATGGATCTACATGACGAGGTCCCCTTGGTGAGGTGCCGAGACCGCTGTGTTGAAGAGTAGTCGAGGCCTCCATTTTAATGAGGTGCCAAGGCCTCTAATTCGGCAAGGCTATAAGGTCTGTAGGGCCGCGAATCTCCTAGGCCTTAAAAGGTATGAGGCTCCGAGGCCTACATAATAGCGAGGCTTCGAGGCTCCTTGCTATTCTCATTGGTGATTCCGGTTCATCAGGAGCTGTTTTTGCTTTATTCATGCGAGTTTAAGTATATGAATGTAGACCTTCCCTCAAGGGCCTCGGACCTAATATACACGTGTCGATACCTGGTTGGGAGAGGCCTATTCTCCCGTATCATCACTGAACAGGGAAAGGAAGATAAAGAGAATTATGGGATTTACTAAGGAAAATTTTCCTACTAAATATCTTGGGATAAGCCTTTTTTTAGGAAAAATTAAAGCTAGCTTCTTCATGCCTTTATTGGACAAATTCAAGAAAAAATTTCCTGCATGGAATGGGCATTTACTTTCATTAGCTTGAAGAGTGGAGTTGGTAAAAACTGTGTTATCTAGTTCATTTTCTCATTCGTTATCGGTTTACAAGTGGCCTTTGTCTATTCTTAAGCAAGTAGAGCAGTAGATGAGGAACTTCTTATGGACTGGAGATTTAAACAAGAGGAAGCAAACTGCTGTGAGCTGGAATTTGGTGTGTAAGACAATTAAGGATGGAGGGCTGGGTATTCACAAATTAAATGAGGTAAATGATGCTTTATTATCTAAATGGCATGGAATATCAAGGCCACTGATTCTTTGTTTGCTAGTTTTATGCAAGCATGGTATTTCTTCCAAAATGGTACTCTTAGGAATTTATCAAATTTCTCTCTTATATGGTGAAGTATCAAGAAAATCTGGGATTGGACTGCAAAGCACTGTCGTTGGCTAGTAGGGGATGGTATTAATTTTTAGACTAATTGTTACCTAGGATCATCTTCTATGATGGATCTCATTGGAGAGAATGAAGTTATTAATTTACCACCCCATTCATTAAATGGTAAAGTTTCAACTTTTATTTATCAAGGAAGATGGAATTTTTTAGAGGTGTCTTCTTTAATCTTGAATGATATTTTTTATATGGCAAAAAATATTCCATTAGTTTAATCAATTAATGACAAAATGGTATGGACTCTATCTACAAATGGGGTTTTTTCAGTCTCATATGCATGGAATGGTCTTAGAAAACTGGGGGACCAAAAAATTGGACTTCTATTGTCTGGAATAAAAGGAGCACACCAAATGAGTCATTTTTTTTGGTTAGAGATGGTGTATGCATAAACTGCCAACTGATGATGCTAACCAACGAAAGCAGGTATGCATTGCATCAAGATGTTATCTTTGTCTTAAAGAGGAAGAGAGTTTCAGCCATCTATTTCATAAATATGATTTTTTCAAGAAAGTGTGGAAAGCTATCTTGATGCTATTTGGTTTCCACTGGGTTGAGCATTCATCCTTGATTTCTCTCCTTCAATGGTGGAGATTTAAGAAACGAGTTGTGCCTCTTAAAGAGCTGTGGTATCCTCTCTTTCTTATCATTATTCATAATATATGGACAGTAAGGAATCTGTATGTTATGATGGGAAAACGGCATGCTTAATTCAGTCCTGTTTATAATTGGTATGATGTTCATTCGGTTACCTTGTTCAGACCTTATGTGTAAGACCCGTATGCCATGAATCCGGTTTAACCTTACGTTCTCGCATCGTGACCGGTCTTCCCATCATAATTGACTCAAGTGAACCAATTGTATGAAGAAACCACAAGATGAGGTAACCAATAAGTCTAATTTAGTTGATATGGTTGACTGTTTAAGTTTTTGTGGAAGCAACTAGTCAAAAACTAAAAACCAATAAATTTTGGACCTATGGTGGCAGATTGGAGGGCTATAGTCGCACCTATGGTCGACCGTAGTGAGACCGTGTGACCTATGGTTGCATGTTTTGGTGGTATGGTCGATAGTTTATGTGACCGTATGATCAACCGTATGAACCCATAACCCACTCCGTGTTTAGGAAACTTTCCTAATTTGAGGAGGACTCTTTCCTAATTAAAGTGGGACTTTATATGG
>JAMYWD010000489.1:0-25000 GCA_028583415.1 Protea cynaroides | reverse complement strand
GGTCCGAGGGTCGGACAATTCGACTGACACCATCGACCCTCAGATCGACCGTCCAATCGACCCTCGACTCTCGGGAATCTGACAGAAATTCAAGGGTCGGACTGAGGGTCAGATACCCATCGACCCTCGCATCGACCCTCAGCTCTTGGGAAGAACAGGCCATTCCCAGGGTCGGATACCAAGGGTCGGACACACCAGCGACCCTCACTATCGACCCTACATAGAAAAGACAGTATTTTTTTCAGAATGAATTGAAGATTTTGAATCTTATATCGGTTAGCGTGCCTACATGAAGCATAAATGATTTCTCATTGATTTTGATGATTTTCAGGCACCACCCATCTCAAAAGTAAATATGTCTGGCCGTAGAGTTACCCGACAGACCCAAAACACAGTCCCACCACCACCACCAGAGGATGAGACTAGCCAAGAGAACAATTACGCACAGGGTAATCCCGAGCCGGCAAACCCTACAAATTTTCCACCACCACCACCAGAGCTAACAACAGTGGTGATGAATTTGGCACAACAGCTACAACAAATGCAACATGCACAAGCTCAAATGCAGGTTGCGATGGGAGTTATGTTTCAAGCCACTCAGGCTGCAGCCATGCACACTGGGCAAGCTAGTGCAGCACCAGTGGGTAACCACCCAGCTCAACAGACACCTCAACAACTGGCTGCACCAATTCCAGTGCAAGTCCTAGAAGCAGCCCAAGGGAACTATCAGTATCCACCCCCTATGTTTGGGGCATACCAAAATCAACTGGATCACTCTCGACTAGTGGAGAGATTTTTGAAAATGAAGCCAAGAGAATTCAATGGCAAGCCGTCTGATCCACTGTGGCCAGCACACTGGATAGACGAAATGGAAAGGAACTTCCTTATGATGACTATCACTAAGGAAGAGAAAGTGTTATGCGCCACCTTCATGCTCAAAGGCGACGCACACCATTGGTGGAAATCTACAAAGACATACTTATTGACCAAGCACGCCCTACTGACATGGGCTATATATAAGGAAGCATTCTTCGAGAAGTATTTCCCAAGAAGCTTCAGAGATTCAATGGAGAAGGAGTTCCTGAGTTTGTACCAGGGACAGATGACCGTAGACGCATATCAACAGTGCTTTGAAGAATTGTTTTTCTTTGCACCGGCTAGTATGCAAGAAGAAGATACAAAAACCCGTAGATTCGTCGCGGGACTGAGAGGAAGTATCAGGGAACATGTTTTGGGATTAGAAAAGACCATATATAATGAAGCCGTCCAGATCGCTCGAGTGATTGAATCAAGCCAGAAAGAGAGTTATTTCACTCAAAACAAAGGCATAAAAAGGCCAGCTGGGAATTCTTATAACGGAGGCAATAACAGGACGTATAAACCTTTCCGTCCTCAGAATTTTGCAACTGCACCAAAGTCTACTGCAGCAGCTCAACCACAGCCAAAGCCAAATTCTGAAGCCCCGAAGTGTTATAACTGCAACCAACCAGGGCACATGGCAAGAGAATGTCCAAAACCCAAGAAGCAGTTACATCAAGGACGGGTATATGCTGTTACATCAGAGGATGCAGCCGCATCGCCCGATGTGGTCATAGGTATGACCGAAACTTTAAGATTATAATTACACTGATTGAGTATGTAGACTAAGTAAAAACGGATCACAGGTATCGTACCTATCAATGGCGTACCCGCCAGAGTACTCTTTGATTCAGGAGCTACTCATTCATTTATATCTGTATCGTTTGGAAAGAAGACCAATCTGCCCATCAAAACATTAGACTACAAATTACTTGTACGGTCACCGATGGGATTAGAAGTGGAATTAGAGAAAGGTTATGGACCATGTCCAGTTCTCATTGGAGAGCAGACCTTGGATGCAACCTTAATACAACTTGAGATGGCAGACTTTGATGTCATCTTAGGAATGGACTGGTTAGCTCGGCACTCTGCAAATCTGTTATGCGCCGAGAAGAAGCTAACGTTCAAAAGAAGGAGCAGAATTCAGTTTCTCGGGAACCAAACTTCCCAGGAGACGCAAGCTCATACTCTCAGCATTAAAGGCTAAGAAGTGCATTGAGAAAGGAGCAGTCGGATATCTAGTATCAGTGGTCGACCTAACCAAGGACGTGCCACAAATGGAAGAAATCGATGTCGTGCGGGATTTTCCTAATGTATTTCCGGAGGAACTACCCAGATTACCACCCGACCGAGCCACGGAGTTTGTAATAGACCTTATACCTGGAGCCGCACCAGTATCAAAAGCACCTTATAGAATGGCTCCTACGGGCGAAGGAATTAAAAGTGCAACTACAAGAACTGCTGGATAAGGGTTATATTAGACCCAGTATATCTCCATGGGGAGCACCGGTGTTGTTCGTAAAGAAGAAGGATGGTAGTGTTCGATTATGCATCGACTATCGAGAGTTGAATAAACTGACCATCAAGAATCGATACCCACTACCCAGGATCGATGACTTGTTCGATCAGTTACAAGGAGCGAAGGTATTTTCAAAGATCGATCTTTGATCAGGCTATCACCAACTGAAGATTAAAGAAGGTGACATTCCGAAGACAGCTTTCAGGACAAGATACAGACATTATGAGTTCCTAGTGATGTCCTTCGGACTAACTAATGCACCGGCAACGTTCATGGAACTTATGAACCGAGTTTTCCACGATATGTTGGACACGTCGGTGATAGTATTTATTGATGACATATTGGTATACTCCAAGGACAAGGAAACCCATGTCAAGAACCTAAACGCAGCCCTACAGTGTTTAAGGAAAGAGAAGTTATACGCCAAATTTTTAAAGTGTGAGTTTTGGCTAAGTGAAGTCGCCTTTCTAGGCCATGTATTATCCGCGGAATGAATCAAAGTGGACCCCAGTAAGATCGAAGCTATTGTGAAGTGGGAAGCACCAAAGAGCGTCTCAGAAATTAGAAGTTTTCTGGGTCTAGCTAGATATTATCGGAGATTCGTAGAAGACTATTCTCGGATTGCCGTACCTCTCACCAGTTTGACCAAGAAAGGAGAAAAGTTCATATGGACGGATAAGTGTGAAAAGAGCTTTCAAACACTGAAAACCAGATTGATATCCGCTCCAATTTTAACCATTCCCGTTCCAAGACAGACATTTACCTTATACACTGATGCATCGGGATTGGGATTAGGATGTGTGCTTATGCAAGGAGAACAAGTAGTTGCGTATGCATCGAGACAGTTGAAAGTACATGAGAAGAATTACCCCACTCACGATTTGGAGTTAGCAGCAGTAGTACATGCTGTCAAGATAAGGAGACACTACCTATACGGAGAGAAATTTCAGATTAAGTCGGACCATAAAAGCCTTACGTATCTATTTAATCAGAAGGAGTTAAATATGAGACAAAGAAGATGGCTGGAACTATTGAAAGACTATGATTGTGATATCCAGTATCATCCAAGAAAAGCGAACGTAGTAGCAGATGCATTGAGCAGAAAAGCAATGATAAAATCTCAAGGAGAAACTAGCACAACTGCAGCAATGTGTACTACCATGATGGTATTCAATCACGGTAACGAGCAGTATGTGATAGATACAACGGATGAGTTAGCTAGCCAAGGATTCATTCATCGGTTTTCAAATATGTTCGCGGCATTGAAGATAATACCAGATATAGTGGATGAAGTGAAGACAGCTATCAAAGCAGATCCTTATCTGAGAACGGTATAAGAAGATATTGAGAAAGGTAGGACTAACCCTGAGTTCACCTTGGATGACGAGAAGGTACTGAAATACAAAGGAAGAATATGTGTACCCGAAACAGAAAGTGTGGACATTAGACACCGACTCATGAAAGAAGCCCATACCACCATCTACTCAGTACACCCTGGAAGTACAAAAATGTATCATGATCTAAAGAAACTGTATTGGTGGAGGGGAATGAAGGCAGATGTAGCCAAGTTCGTGTCTCAATGCTTAAATTGTCAGAAGGTAAAGGCGGAACGACAAAGACCCGCAGGACTGTTACAACCATTACCGGAACCAGCATGGAAATGGGACTGCATCACTATGGACTTCGTCACAGGACTACCATTGACTCCTCGAGTAGTTGACGCAGTTTGAGTGATTGTAGACCGTCTGACTAAAACAGCTCGCTTCATACCGATACGACCCCAATATACACTCGAAAGGTTAGCAAAGCTGTATGTGGATAATATTGTTCGGCTACATGGTGTTTCAGAAAGCATTGTGTCCGATAGAGATCCACGATTTACTTCTAAATTTTGGGAAGGACTGCAAAAGGCCATGGGCACAACATTGAAGTTCAGCACTGCATTCCACCCACAGACAGACGGACAGTCGGAGCGTACAATTCAGATTTTAGAAGATATGCTACGAGCATGTGTGATTGATTTCAAGGGATCATGGGACGAAAAGTTACCATTGATCGAGTTCGCTTACAATAACAGCTATCAGGCTACTATACAGATGTCACCTTATGAAGCACTGTATGGCAGGAAGTGTCGAACTCCCTTGTTTTGGAATGAAGTTGGAGAACAAGGTATTGTTGGACCAGAATTTGTTGAAGAGACTTGTCGAGTGGTCGACATCATCAAGGAAAGAGTAATAGTAGCTCAGAACCGTCAGAAGCAATACGCAGATACTTGACGAAGAGAGCTAAAGTTCGCCGTAGGTGATAAAGTATTTTTGAAAGTATCGCCTATGCGAGGATTAAAGAGGTTCGGACAGAAAGGAAAACTAAGTCCAAGATATGTCGGACCATATGAGATTCTGGCTAAGCGTGGGAAAGTAGCTTATCAGTTAGCACTACCACCGTCTATGTCAAGTGTGCATGACGTATTTCACATATCCTTATTGAAGAAGTATGTCAAAGACCCAACGCATGTTTTGACAGTAGATTTGCCGGAACTGACTGATGATTTGACATTTGAAGTAACACCAACAGAAATCACTAGTCGAAAGGTTCAACGTCTACGCAACAGAGATATCTACTATGTTAAGGTCACCATGGAAAGGTAGAGACATGGAAGAGATTACATGGGAAGAAGAAAATGCTATGAGAAAGCAATACCCTGACTTGTTTGATTCAGAAGGTACGTACAATTTCGAGTATGAAATTTTTATAAGTTGGGGCGAGTTGTAAGACCCGTGTCAAACTAACCCGGTCTTACCACCTTGAACCAGGTTTACCCATCATGGTCGAGTCAAATGGACCAAGGGCATGAAGGAGATCGAGATCCCAGGTATAAAATCGACCCAAAAACACTTAATTTTAGGGAAGGGTCGCACACCCGGTGAAGCAGGATCGGACCTCCCAAAACGGAAAGTTAGACCCTCAGTTTTGAAGGGAGGGTCGGACAGCTTAAGACCCTAGGGTCGACGGGATCATCGACCCTCCCATCGACCCTCGATTTCTGACGAAACTGAAATTAGGAAATTTCCTAATTTTCGGTTGGGATTCTTTCCATATCTCAATGGGATTATTATAGGACATTCCTAGTCTATTTAAAGGACGTCCCTAAGCCACTTTCACTCCTTTCACAACCCTAATTGAATTGAGAGAAAGAGAGAAGAAGGAAAGGAGGAAGAAGAGAGGCAAGGAAGAGAATCTAGCAAAAAGGAGAAGAAATTGCAGAGAAAAGTAATCTTCTCAGGTATGGATATTAATTCCATGAGTTTCTACAGACCTTAGGTTAGTTATGGTTGAGTGTAGGATTTTGGAGAAACCCAAACCATCCATCCATGGTTAGGTTTTCATGGAAAACCATAGGAGGATGAACGAAAGCTATCTAGATGGATTATACATGGTTCTAGACCATGGATTGACTTTTGAATGAATGTAGGAAGCAAGTCATAGAACCCCAAACACGAAGAATGGATTAAAAGTGGAAATTAGACCAGAGTGTACCGAGGGTCGCACCGAGGGTCGATAGACCATCCGACCCTAGGTGTTTCTGACCATCGACCCTCAGCATTCGGGAAGTTCAGAATGGAGGGAGGGTCGATAGACCCATCGACCCTAGCATCGACCCTAGCATCGACCCTCAGTTGACAAAATAGTTTTTAAATCTTGAATTAATTCTAAATAAATTCTATCGATTTTGTTAGGTTTGCTGGCAGTATAGTAACATTATAAAGGTGATTTTAAAGCTTGGAAAAGTATCTATTAGCAAGCTAAGGTGATGAACCTTAACCCCAAACTAAATTGGTTAATAATAAACTATTTTCTATTTCTTGAGTCCTATGCCATGTTTGATTCTATGCGAATATGTTTGTAATGTGCATACAGCATGCCATCCAATATTTCTATTACTTGTTCATGCATATTTACTTTATTGTTTATAACATGATGATGGTAATGATTATAGGAATAGGCATGTGATTGTATATGTGTGGTTGATGTGCTTGATGCGAGCGAGTATCAGGGGAGGTGTGATGAGAACGTCAATAAACGTTAACCTTTGGCGGGTCTCAGCACTTTAGCTCTATCTCTAACTCAAGTCTTGTGCATTGACATCATCGTATCACCATTACCTTAGCAGAACTATTATGTCGTAGAGTATCAGGGGAGGTGGTCTCGGTCCTTGTAGTCTCTGACTCTACCGGGGGGCCTTAGCTCTATCTCTATGGATGTTCTAAGGGATGCTGGGGTGAGTCCTTGGATACACTGTTTGGCATTAGGATTGGTTAGCAGCGAGCCCAGTTTACAAGCCCTCACTAACAGGGGCTTACGTGTTGGTATAGCATTATATAGCAATAAACGTTAACCTTTGTTGTATAATGTTATGGTAAGGTGGATGGGGACGACGATAAACGTTAACCTTCGGGCGGGCTTCCACACCCTGTGTATAGAGGCGGTGTCAATAAACGTTAACCTTTGACCACCCAACCTTTCTATTCCACATTGCAAACTATAAACCAAGACCAAAGATATAAATTGATTTTTGTATGCATATGTAATGTTGCATTGTTTTGGCTACTCACTGAGCCATGTTGTGTGCTCACCCCTCGACGTCGAATATTTTAGTTGATGATGCAGGTTATACAGTTGAAGATTACATGAACGCGTCGGCGTACGGAACTGTAGCAGCTATGGAAGTTGGAGCTGAAGACGATACACACGACTCCTCTTGCGAGTGCAACTCGTGTGTATTCGATTAGATATTTTTATAGGTTTCTTTATTGGATTTATAAGACATGTATTTGGTATTTAAATATTTATTTCTTAGTTAAACACAGAATAATTTGTTATTATTTATGGGTATCATTTTAGTTCTCAGTTCATATTATTTATAAATTTTCCGTTATTGTGTATTACTCTGATTATGATTGTGGATGCGTGTAAAGTTTGGATAATGCGGGGATAGCCTATTAGAGATCCTGGTTGAGCCATTGTTTATTTAGCGGTTCATCACACCATTCTGAAGTGTGCAAAATTGGGGTGTGACACACACACGTTGTAAGCACCCCATTTTTGCCATTTCTAGCTAAACAAAGTCCTACAGGTGTGTGGACAACAAAGGAAGAGAGATGAGTGAAAATTTAGGTTTTGACTACGACCTCAAGGTAGTTTTCGGTGGGTCCTACAACAAGGTCATAGACTGTAATCTGCATGGATGCATAGGTCATGGAATTATCTTCGAAATGAGACCAGAATTGCTCAATTCTGATATCAAGTGAAGAAGATATGGTCATTTTAGTTGGATGATACGTACAAGGGAGGTTCCTGAAATTATCATAAATAATCCCTAGGGCTTTCATGCAAATTATCGTAAGTTAGATTGTTTGAATTTCAAATCATCATATCTTGATCATCTGACATCTGAATCATAAGTTTTAAGTACCAATGTTCCTTATTTTCAGTCCTTTTCAAAATGGACGTGAAGAATCCCTGGTAGAGGCCATCGGTGGGTCCCATGCAAGCTTGCATGCAGAATTATCGATAGAACTTCATTTCTTCATATCTTGGCTATTCTACGTCCGATTCAGATGATTCAAAGTCCATTATTCCTCATTTTTTGTGTTTGGTAAAGTGGACGTGAAAAATGTGGATAGAGATCTCCGAAGGGTCCCATGCAAAATTACATATTAAAATGACCATTTAATATTTGAAAATTCGTATTTTGGTCACCCCACATCCAAATCAGTTGATTCCAGATTCATTATTCCTCATTTTTAGTGCTCTACAAAGTGGACATAAAGGATTTTAGGCAGAGGTCTCCGAAGCATCCCATGCAGAGTCGTTAGGGAATTATCGTAAAATGGTTTATTTAAACTTCAGAAATTCATAAGTTGGTCATTTTATTTCCAAATGAGGTGATTCAAACTCCAGTATTTTTCATTTTTAATGTTCTCCAAAATGAACGTAGAAAATTTGGGGTAGAGGTTGTCGAAAAATTCCCTGCGGAATGCAGCGGAAATGGCCTATGAAATGATAAAGGGAGAAAAAATCAATTTTGGCCTAACCTAGCTCAACCCAGCTCAACCCAGCTTAGTCTAACCCAGCTTAGTCCAACTCAGACCAGTCCAAACCAAATCAATTCAGTCCAAGTATGTACATGTGCGTCATATATATTGTACTATTTATATTATATTATATAATATTATGTCTATGTATATTAGTGTAATATATGATAAGATATAAATATAAAATAAGGAAAAATAATAAAAAGAAAAAGAGAGAAAAGAGACGTAAGAGAGAGAGAGAGATTGAGGAAAAAAAGGAAAGAAAGAGAAAGAGGAGAAGACATGAGAGAGAGGGGTTTTTCGGTTGAGATTGAGAGAGAGATTGAGGGGGAAAAAGGAAAGAAAGAGAAAGAGAGAAGAGACGTGAGAGAGAGAGAGAGAGAGAGAGGAAAAAATGAGGGAGAGGGAGATTGAAGGGAAAAATGAAAGAAAGAGAAGGAGAGAAGAGACGTGAGGGAGAGAGAGATTGAGGAAAAATAATAAAAAGAAAAGAAAGAGAAAAAGAGAAGAGACGTGAGGGAGGGAGAGATTGAGGAGAAAAAAAGGAAAAAAAGAAGGAAGAAAGGAAATCCGACGTAAGGGAAGGAAGGAGAGAAGAGACGGAGTGAGAGAGAGATTGAGAGAGAAAAGGAAAAAAGAAGGAAAGAAAGAGAAGAAGGAAAGAAAGAGAAAAGGAAAAAAGAGAAGAAAGAGAAGAGATCCACGTGAGAAGAAAGAGAGAAAAGGGAAGAAAAGGAAAGAAGGGAGAGGGAAATCCGACGTGAGAGAGAGGAAAGAGGAGAGAAGGAAAGAAAAGGAAAAGATAAAAGGAGAGAAGAGACGTAGAAGAGGGAGATTTTTTTTTTCTTTTCGGTGGAGATTGAGATTGAGATTGAGAAGGAGAGAAGGAGAGGCGTCCAGAGAGAGAGGAAGAAGAAGAAGATCGAGATCGAGAGAAGAAGAAGAAAAAAAAGAAGAAGAAGAAGAAGGAGAAAGAGCATAAGGTAAGATCTTTACCTACTATACTTTACAAGCATACGATCTGTCCTACCCATCATCGCACTACTCTACTTCACCACCCTCATCCATCAACTCATCTTCTTCCCTAACATGTGTCCTATCCATGCTCCACCACCATAGGGCCATAAACCAGTCCTTTAGCCACCTGTCCATCACTAAGCCATTTAGTTACTCCCATGATTTGTCACATACAGCATTATCCAATACATACCTCAATGCTGCCCCATCAACATTTGATTTTCATTCCACATGCAACACCTTACCATTACCCTATCCCATCTGTCCATTATTTTCAAAACTATGATGATGATGAATTGGTTTTAGTTTAGGTTCTTTTTATCATTATTTTATTTTATTTCTTTTGATTGTTTTTCTTGATAGTCTATTGTGATTGTACATAGTTTCTATTAGAATGTTTATTTATTCTTTTGTCTCTTTGATATTTTAATTCGATTATATAGTTTTCTTTTAACTTGGTCTTTGTTATGTCTTAGTTCGGTTGTATGAAGATTATGTATTAATTCTCTTTGTTATTATTTATTTTTCATGTACATCATACTTTATTTTTGCATGTGTAGTGACATGCATGTATATTTTATTTATTTTTTTTCATGTTTTAATATTTTTTGTATATTATTTATTATTACATGTATGTTGTTTTTTTTTATCTGAACATTATTTTACTATCACATGAATATTGTTTTCATATTTATTTTCATCCTTACTTTGCGCGTATATTATATGTATTATTTTACATGTGTATTATTTATATTTATTTTGCATGTATGTTATTCACGTTTATTTTCCCATGAATAAATATAATATTATGTCATTTTTACATATACATTATTTTCTTATTTACCTTTGACATGCATATTTTATATATTATTTATTATTACATGTATGTTGTTTTTTTTTTATCTGAACATTATTTTACTATCACATGTGTATTGTTTTCATATTTACTTCCATCCTTACTTTGCGTGTATATTATATTGTATTATAGTTACATGTGTATATTTATTTTTTCATGTATGTTATTTATGTTTGTTTATTTTCCCATGAATAAATATCACATTATGTTATTTTTACATGTACATTATTTATTTTTGACATGCATATTTTGAGAATAGCACATTGCTATGTTGGAATAATATCATTCATGTATTTGGATACTATCACTGCTATATTCAGATTGCTCACTTGCCATGTTTGGATTATTCACATGGTCATTACTATATTTGGATAAGCACTGTCACCTGCTATATTGATTTTCACATGCTTTGCTTGATTTTCACATGTTTTGCTTGATTCTTACATGCTTTGATTGATTTTTACATGCTTTGATTGATTTTTACATGCTTTGTTTGACTTTTACATGCTTTGCTTGATTTTTACATGCTTTGCTTGATTTTTATATGCTTTGCTTGATTTTTACATGCTTTGATTGATTCTTACATGTTTTGATTGATTTTTACATGCTTTGATTGATTCTTACATGCTTTGCTTGATTCTTACATGCTTTGTTTGATTCTTACATGCTTTGCTTGATTCTTACATACTTTGATTGATTCTTACATGCTTTGATTGATTTTTACATGCTTTGATTGATTTTTACATGCTTTGATTGATTTTTACATGCTTTGTTTGATTCTCACATGCTTTGCTTGATTTTTACATGCTTTGATTGATTTTTACATGCTTTGATTGATTTTCACATGCTTTGCTTGATTTTTACATGCTTTGATTGATTTTCACATGCTTTTCTTGACTCTCACATGCTATATTGGATGCACACTCTGACTATTATATTTGGAATGTTTTCACATGTTATATTGGATATATACTTTGATTGTTATATTTGGAATAATATCATTGCTGTATTTGGAATGCTATCACTGCTATAGTTGGAATGTTTTCACTTGTCGTATTTGTCTTGGAAAGAGATAAGTTGGAAAAATAATAATTAGGGTAGGAAAACCTAAAAAATGGAAAGAACACAGCAATTAGGGTTGGAAACCCTAAAAATAGAAAGAACACAGCAATTAGGGTAGGAAACCCTAAAAAATAGAAAGAGCACAGTAATTAGGAAAAGTGAAACCTAAAATGGAAAAAATAATAATTAGGGTAGGAAATCCTAAAATAGAAAGAACACATTGATTAGGGACAGTGAAACCCTAAAAATGGAAAGAACAATTAGGGCAAGATAAACCCTAGAATGAAAATAACAATTAGGGTATGAAACCCTAAAAAATAAATCACAATAAAAGGTGATAGGAAAGCCTAGAAACCTAAAAATGGAAACAACAAAAATGGTAGGAGTTTAGGTCTCATCCCTAGATCCTATTAACAAAAATGGTAGGAGTTTAGGTCTCATCCCTAGATTCTATTGGCAAAAAATGGAAAGAATTTGGTACACATCCCAAATTCGAATGGTAGGAGTTTAGGTCTCATCCCTAGATCCTATTAACAAAAATAGAAAGAATTTGGTACACATTCCAAATCCAACTCTCACAATCATTTCGAACTACGTCGTACCTAATTTCTAGGGCAAACCCTAGAATACGTAGGCAATTTGGGAGTCCCAAATACGGTACAAAGCCACCCATCAACCATCCATCTAGCATAAACTTCAACTTGAACAAAGAATCTAATTGAAGCACATGCATAAATCACTTCCATAATCTTTAATCATACAACGCCTTTCGAACTATGTTCTTAGACTTGATTTTCAGGATTGGAATACGTAGGCAGTTTGAGATGTCTTACACGTCTCAGATTCAATCCAAGATCGAACCATCTTTGGTCTGGTTCACTATATAGTACTGTACTCATTGCTTGTTTATTTGCTTTAAAACATGACTGGCTGAACCCTAGGTTAGAATAACTTAGCAATTTGGTTTAGGACATCCCCCATTGAACCCTAGTCATCTAGTTGACCAAGCATAGTCAAAATTAAAGTTTAAGGAAAGTTTATGAGGCCGATATTGATCGGGCGGTTTGGGTGCCTAACACCTTCCCATAATCGTACCTTGAATACTTACCCGATCTTTTGCAGACCAAAAAAAAAACTGATACCTTGGGTTATGAGTCAATAGAAGTCTTACCTTAGGGTGAGGCTATATTTTTAGAGGTCCTAGACCTTAATCTAGGTGGCGACTCCAACAGAACATTGATCTTCATCGATACGAATACATATAGCACACATCACGGCTCAGTGAGCAAACAAAACAATGCAACAGTACATATGCATGCAATCAATTCATATCTTTGGTATGGTTTATAGTTTGCAATATGCAATAGAAAGGTTTAGGTAGTCAAAGGTAACGTTTATTGACCCCGCCTCCATACACAAGTGTGTGACGCCACCCGAAGGTAACGTTTATCGTCGACTCACAAGCACCCAATCATGGACATTATATAACAAAGGTTAACGTTTATTGCCATATAGTGCCATACCAACACGTAAGCCCCTGTTGGTGAGGGCTGCAAACTAGGCTCGCAACTAACCAATCCTAATGCCAAAAAATGTATCCAAGGCCTCACCCCAGCATCCCTCAGAATATCCATAGAGATAGAGCTGAGGCCCCCCGGTAGAGTCAAAGACTACAAGGACCGAGACCACCTTCCCTGATACTCTATGACATAATAGTTCTGCTAAAGTAATGGCGATACGACGATGCTAATGCACAAGACTTGAGTTAGAGATAGAGCTAAAGTGCTGAGACCCGCAAAAGGTTAACGTTTATTGACGTTCTCATCACACCTCCCCTGATACTCGCTCGGATCAAGTACACCAACCATACACATACAATCACATGCCTATTCCTATCATCATCATCATCATCATCATGTTATAAACCATAAAGTAAATATGCATGAACAAGTAATAGAAATATTGGATGACATGTTGTATGCACATTACAAACATAGTCGCATAGAATCAAGCATGGCATTGGACTCAAGAAAATAGAAAATAGTTTGTTATTAACCAATTAGTTTAGAGTTCTATTTCCTCACCTTAGCTTGCTAATAGATACTTTTCCAAGCTTTAGATTCACCTTTATATTGCTATTATATTTCTAGAAGACCTAACAAAGTCGATAAAATTTAACTAGAATTTATTCTAATTTTTAAAACCATTCTATTAACTGAGGGTCGGAGGTAGGGTCGGAGTCCTGATCGACCCTGGGTGCGACCCTCCCCAATCTGGGCTTCCCGAACACTGAGGGTCGATACTCAGGATCACCTAGGGTCGGATGGTCATCGACCCTCTGTGCGACCCTCGGTGAATTTTGGTCAATTTCCCTCTTTTTAGTCCATTCTTCGTGTTTGGGGTCCTATGGCTTGCTCCTACAGTCCATTCAACATTCACCCCATGGTCTAGAATCATGAAGCACCCACCTATATAGCTTTCGTATATTCTCCCATGGTTTTCCATGAAAACCTAACCATGGATTGATGGTTTGGGTTTCGCCGAGATCACGCTCTCTTCGTTATATAATCTAGAGTCTATAGAAACTCATGAAATTATTATTCATACCTGAGAAGATTACTCCTTCTCTGCAACTCTTCTTGTTTTGGCTTTCTTCTCTTCCTTGCTTCTCTTCTTCTCCTTTCCCTTCTCTTTTCTTTCTCTCAATTCAATTAGGGTTGTAAAAGGAGTGAAAGAGGCTTAGGGAAGTCCTTTAAATAGAGTAGGAACATCTTAAAATAAGTCTCTTTGAGATTAGGAAAGAATCCAAATAAAAAATTAGGAAATTTCCTAATTTCAGTTTCGGCAGCAACTGAGGGTCGATGATCTCGTCGACCCTAGGTTCTCTAAGTTGTCCGACCCACCCTTCAAAACCGAAGACCTTTTTGTCTTGGGGAGTCGGACCTCCTTGGCTGGGTATGCGACCCTGCCCTTAAATTAAGTATTTTAGGGTCGATTTGATACCTGGGATCTCGATCTCCTTCACGCCCTTGGTCTATTTGACTCGACCATGATGGGTAAACCTGATTCAAGGTGATAAGACCGGGTTAGATTGACACGGGTCTTACAACTCCCCCTACTTATAAAAATTTTGTCCTCGAAATTGTACATAACTTCTGAATCAAATGAGTGAGGGTATTGCTTTCGCATAGCATTTTCTTCTTCCCATGTAATTTCTTCCATGTCTCTACTTTTCCATGTGACCGTAACATAATAGATATCTCGGTTGCGTAGACGTTGAACCTTTCGACTGGTGATTTCTGTTGGTGTTACTTCAAATGTCAAATCACCAGTCAATTTTGGTAAATCCACTGTCAAAACATGCATTGGATCCTTGACATACTTCTTCAATAGGGAAATGTGAAATACGTTATGCACACTTGACATAGATGGTGGTAGTGCTAACTGATAAGCCACTTTCCCACACTCAGCTAGAATCTCATACGGCCCGACATATCTTGGACTTAGTTTCCCTTTCTGTCCGAAGCTTTTCAATCCTCGCATAGGCGATACTTTCAAAAACACTTTATCACCTATAGCGAACTCCAGATCTCTGCGTCGAGTATCTGCATTTGCTTCTGCCGGTTCTGAGTTGTTCTCACTCTTTCCTTGATAATGTCAACCACTCGGCAAGTCTGTTCAATAAATTCTGGTCCAACAATACTACGTTCTCCAACTTCATTCCAAAACAAAGGAGTTCGACACTTCTTGCCATACAGTGCTTCATAAGGTGACATCTGTATAGTAGCCTGATAGCTATTGTTATAAGCGAACTCGATCAGTGGTAACCTTTCATCCCATGATCCCTTGAAGTCAATTACACATGCTCGTAGCATATCTTCTAAAATCTGGATTATACGCTCTGACTATCCATCTGTCTGTGGGTGGAATGCAGTACTGAACTTCAATGTTGTACCCATAGCCTTTTGCAATCCTTCCCAAAACTTTGAAGTAAATCGTGGATCTCTATCGGATACAATGCTCTCTGGTACACCATGTAATCGAACGATATTATCCACATACAGCTTTGCTAACGTTTCTAGGGTATACTGAGGTCGTATAGGTATGAAGCGAGCTGTTTTAGTCAGACGGTCCACAATCACCTAAACTGTGTCAACTACTCGAGGAGTCAGTGGTAATCCCGTGACGAAATCCATAGTGATGCTGTCCCATTTCCATGCTGGTTCTGGTAATGGCTGTAACAGTCCTGCGGGTCTTTGTCCTTTAGCCTTTACTTTCTGATAATTTAGGCATTGAGACACGAACTTAGCTACATCTGCTTTCATTCCTCTCCACCAATATAGTTTCTTTAGATCATGATACATTTTTGTACTCCCAAGATGTATCGAATAGATGGTGGTATGGGCTTCTTTCATCAGTCGGTGTCTAATGTCTGCACTTTCTGTTTTGGGTACACATATTCTTCCTTTGTATTTTAGTACTTTCTCTTCGTCCAAGGTGAACTCAGGGTTAGTCCTACCTTTCTTGATATCTTCTTGTATAGTTCTCAGATAAGGATCTGATTTGATAGCTGTCTTCACTTCATCCATTATATCGGGTATAATCTTCAATGCCGTGAACATATTTGAAAACCGATGAATAAACCCTTGGTTGGCTGATCCATCCGTTGTATCTATCATATACTGCTCATTGCCGTGATTGAATACCATTCCGGTAGTACACATTGTTGCAGTCGTGCTAACCTCTCCTTGCGATTTTATCATTGCCTTTCTGCTCAACGCATCCGCTACTACATTCACTTTCCCTGGATGATACTGGATATCACAATCATAGTCTTTCAATAGTTCCAGCCATCTTCTTTGTCTCATATTCAACTCCTTTTGATTAAATAAATAAGTAAGACTTTTATGGTTCGATTTAATCTGGAACTTCTCTCCGTATAGGTAATGTCTCCATATCTTGACAGCATGTACTACTGCTGCTAACTCCAAATCATGAGTGGGATAATTTTTCTCATGTGTCTTTAACTGTCTTGAGGCATAAGAAATTAGTTGTTCTCCTTGCATAAGCACACATCCTAATCCCAGTCCTGACGCATCAATGTACAAGATAAATGGCTGTCCTGGAACAGGAATAGTCAAAATCGGAGTAGATATCAATCTGGTCTTCAAGGTTTGGAAGCTCTTCTCGCATTTATCCGTCCACACAAACTTTTCACCTTTCTTAGTCAGACTGGTGAGAGGTATGGCAATCCGGGATTAGTCTTCCACAAATAGTCGATAATAACCAGCTAGACCCAGAAAACTTCTAATTTCTGCAACGCTCTTTGTGCTTCCCACTTTACAATAGCCTCAACCTTGCTGGGATCCACTTTGATTCCTTCAGCGGATACTACATGGCCTAGGAAGGCGACTTCACTGAGCCAAAACTCACACTTGGTAAATTTGGCATACAGCTTCTCTTTCCTTAAACGCTGTAGAGTGGCGTTTATATTCTTAATATGGGTTTCCTTGGCCTTGGAATATACCAATATATCATCAATAAATACAATAATCGACGTATCCAACATATCATGGAAAACCCGGTTCATAAGTTCCATGAAAGTTGCGGGTGTGTTTGTTAATCCAAAAGACATGACCAAGAATTCATAATGTCCATATCTGGTCCTGAAAGCTGTCTTAGGAATATCACCATCTTTAATCTTCAACTGATGGTAGCCTGATCGAAGATTGATCTTAGAAAATACTTTTTCTCCTTGCAACTGATTGGACAAGTCATCCATCCGAGGTAGTGGATATCGATTCTTGATTGTCAATTTGTTCAACTCCCGATAGTCGATACATAATCGAACGCTACCGTCCTTCTTCTTTACGAACAATACTGGCGCTCCCCATGGTGATATACTGGGTCAAATATAACCCTTGTCCAGTAGTTCTTGTAGTTGTACTTTCAACTCCTTTAATTCAGTAGGAGCCATTCGATAAGGTGCTTTTGATACTGGTGCAGCTCCAGGTATAAGATCTATCACAAACTCTGTGGCTCGGTCGGGTGGTAATCCTGGTAGTTCCTCAGAAAATACGTCGGGGTAGTCCCGCACGACATCAATATCTTCCATCCGTGGTGCTTCTTTGGTGAGGTCAGCCATTAACACTAGATACCCGATTGCTCATTTCTCAAGGCACTTCTTAGCCTTTAGTGCTGAGAGTATGAGCTTGCATTTATGGGGAAGTTTGGTTCTCGCAAAACTGAATTCTGCTCCTTCTTTGTCCTTAAATGTTAGCTTCTTTTCGACGCATAATAGGTTCACAGAATGCCGAGCTAACTAGTCCATTCCCAAGATGACGTCAAAGTCTGCCATCCCAAGTTGGATCAAGGTTTCATCTAAGGTTTTCTCGCCAATGAGAACTGGACATGGTCCATATCCTTTCTCTAATTCCACTTCTAACCCCATCGGTGACCGTTCAAGTAAATTGTAGTCTAATGTTTTGATGGGTAAATTTAGCTTCTTTCCGAATGACACCGATATAAAGGATTGAGTAGCTCCTGAATCAAAGAGTACTCTGGCGGGTACGCCATTTATAGGTACGATACCTGTGATTTATTTTACTTAATCTATATGCTCATACAATGTAATTACAACTTTAAAAGGTTTCAGTCATACCTGTGACCACATCGGGTGATGCAGCAGCATCCTCGGATGTAACAACATATACTCGTCCCTGATGTAACTGCTTCTTGGGCTTAGGGCACTCCCTTGCCATATGTCCCGTTTGGTTGCAGTTAAAATACTTTGGGCCTTCAGAATTTGGCTTTGGCTGATGTTGAGCTACTGGAGTTGTTCTGGGTGCAGCAGTAAAGCCCTGAGCACAGAAGCGTTTCAATGTCTTGTTGTTCCCTCCGTTGTAAGTATTTCCACCTGGCCTTTTTATACCTCTGTTCTGTGTGAAATAACTCTCCTTCTGGCTCGATTCTATAACTCGAGCAATTTGGACAGCTTCATTATATACCTTCTTTTCCAAGCCCAGAACGTGTTCTCTGATGCTTCCTCTTAACCCCGTGACAAACCTACGGGTCTTAGTGTCTTCTTCTTGCATACTGAGTGGTGCAAAGAAAAACAGCTCTTCGTAATGCTGTTGATATGCATCCACTGGCATCTATCCCTGATATAAACTCAGGAACTACTTCTCCATAGAATCTCTGAAACTTCGTGGAAAATACTTCTCAAAGAAAGCTTCTTTATAAATAGCCCAAGTCAATAGGGCGTGCTTGGTCAATAGATAGGCCCGGGTAGATTTCCACCAATGATGTGCATCGCCTTTGAGCATGATGGTGGCACATAATACCTTTTCTTCTTCTGTAATAGTCATCATAAGAAAGTTTCTCTCTATCTCGTCGATCCAGTGTGCTGGCCATAACGGATCAGACGGTTTGCCGTTAAATTCCCTGGGCTTCATCTTCAAAAATTTCTCAACCAGTCGAGAGT
This sequence comes from Protea cynaroides, assembly GCA_028583415.1. Taxonomy (NCBI): domain Eukaryota; kingdom Viridiplantae; phylum Streptophyta; class Magnoliopsida; order Proteales; family Proteaceae; genus Protea; species Protea cynaroides. Next base: position 6,110 of record JAMYWD010000489.1, on the reverse strand, counting down.
GATCCATCTGATTTTGGGGGTATACCCCAAACATAGGTGGTGGATACTGATAGTTAACCTGAGCTGCTTCCGAACCTGGTACTGGAATCTGTGCAGCTGGTGGTTGAGGTGTTTGAGGTGCTGGGTGGTTACCCACCGGTGCTGCACTGGCTTGTCCGGTGTGCATGGGTGTAGAATGTGCAGCTTGGAACATCATTCCCAATGCAACTTGCATTTGAGCCTGTGCATGTTGCATCTGTTGCAGCTGCTGTGTTAAATTCATTACCACAGTTGCTAACTCCGGTGGTGGAGGTGGCAAGTCGGTAGGATTTGTTTGATCTGGATTTCATGGTACATATATATTTTCCTGACTGGTCTCCTCTACAGGAGGTGGTGGTGGAACTGCATTCCGACTCTGCCTGGTCACTCTATGTCCAGACATGTTTTTCTTCTGAGAATGGTGGTGCCTGAAATTCATCAAAATAGGTGAGAAAATAATTTATACTTTATGTAGGCATGCTAAACGATGTAAAATTTCAAAATTTTTAGATCATTCTGTGAAAAATACTGTCTTTTCTATGCAGGGTCGATGGTGGGGGTTGATGGTATGTCCGACCCTCAGTATCCGACCCTGGGAATGACTTGTTCTTCCCGAGAGCTGAGGGTCGATGTGAGGTTCGATGGGTGTCCGACCCTCAGTATCCGACCCTTAGTTTTCTGTTAGATTCCTGAGAGCCGAGGGTCGATGGGAGGGTCGATCCGAGGGTCGATGGTTCTGGTCGAATTGTTCGACCCTCAGTCCAAAAATCAGACTTTTAAGATTCGATTCTGGGTTCATTCTTTGTTATTTCCCTCCCATTTCAACTCGTCTCTCCCCTCTGAGTTGCTACAGTGCCACTCCACTATTTTGGTCAGTTTGGATCCGGGTTTCGACGTCCACATCACCCCTACAGGTATGTTTTCTCATTTTCCCTTGTTTTTAGGTTTTCCTTTCTAGGTTTTTGTCCATTTAACTTGTATCTTTCAAATTAAACTTTTTCCAACCATAAAAAATTGATTTTTATTGGGGGTTTTTTTTATTGGTGTATCGAGAAACGAAAGCCCTCAAAATTTTCGAGTTTCATCGGTTGGTTATCGAGAAACTTGGATTTTTGCTCTTTTTGCCCTAATTTGTTGAATTTTTTCGATTTCTTGAAATTCCTTCAAATTGGACTTAATTTGTCACACCCCAATTCCGCACTATTCAGAATGGTGTGATGAACCTCTAAATAACCAACGGTTCATCCAAGATCTCAAATAGGCTATCCCCGCGTTATCCAAACTTACACGCATCCATAATCATAATCGGAGTAAATACACACTAGCGGAAATCTTATAAATAAATGAACTAAGAACTAAGATGATATCAATAATTTAATAGCAAATTATTCTGTTTCCAACTAAGACATAAATATTTAAATATCAAATACAAGTCTTTATTAAATGCAATAAAAGAAACCTATAAAATATCTAATCAAATACACACGAGTTGCACTCGCAAGAAGAGTCGTGTGTGTCATCATCAGCTCCAGCTTCCATAACTGCCACATTCATATAGTCTTCAACGGTATAACCTGCATCATCAACTAAAAATATTCGACGTCGAGGGGTGAGCACACATTACGGCTCAGTGAGTAGCCAAAACAATGCAACAATACATATGCATGCAAAAATCAATTTATATCTTTGGTCCGGTTTAAAGTTTGCAGTATGCAATAGAAAGGTTTAGGTAGCCAAAGGTCGCGTTTATTGACTCTGCCTCAATACACGAGTGTGTGACGTTACCCGAAGATCACGTTTATCGTCAACTCACATGCACCCAACCATGAACATTATAAAACAAAGGTTACGTTTATTGCTATATAGTGCCATACCAACACGTAAGCCCCTGTTGGCGAGGGCTGCAAACTGGGCTCGCAACTAACCAATCCTAATGCCAAATAGTGTATCCAAGGCCTCACCCTAGCATCCCTCAGAATGTCCATAGAGATAGAGCTAAGGCCCCCCGGTAGAGTCAGAGACTACAAGGACCGAGACCACCTCCCCTGATACTCTACGACATAATAGTTCTGCTAAAGTAATGGCGATACGATGATGCCAATGCACAAGACTTGAGTTAGAGATAGAGCTAAAGTGCTGAGACCCGCCAAAGGTTACGTTTATTGACGTCCTCATCACACCTCCCCTGATACTCGCTCGTATCAAGCACATCAACCACACACATACAAGCACATGCCTATTCCTATCATCATCATCATCATCATGTTATAAACAATAAAATAAATATGCATGAACAAGTAATAGAAATATTAGATGGCATGTTGTATGCACATTACAAACATATTCGCATAGAATCAAGCATGGCATAGGACTCAAGAAATAGAAAACAGTTTATTATTAAACAATTTAGTTTGGGGTTAAGGTTCCTCACCTTAGCTTGCTAATAGATACTTTTCCAAGCTTTAGAATCACCATTATAATGTTATTATATTGCTAGCAAACCTAACAAAGTCGATAGAATTAATTAGAATTAATTCTGAATTTAAAAACCATTCTGTTAACTGAGGGTCGATGCTAGGGTCGATGGGTCTATCGACCCTCCCCTCTTTCTGGACTTCCCGAATGCTGAGGGTTGATGGTCAGAAACACCTAGGGTCGGATGGTCATCGACCCTCGGTGCGACCCTTGGTGCACTTTCATCCAATTTCTACTTTTTAATCCATTCTTCGTGTTTGGGGTCCTATGGCTTGTTCCTACATTCCATTCTACCTTCATTCCATGGTCTGAAACCATGTATAATCCATTTAAATAGTTTTCATGCATCCACCTATGATTTTTCATGAAAACCTAACCATGGATGGATGGTTTGGGTTTCTCCGAGATCACTCTCTCTCCAATAACTATCCTAAGGTCTGTAGAAACTCATGGAATTAGTATCCATACCTGAGAAGATTAATCTTTCTCTACAACTCTTCTCCTTTTGCTAGGTTCTCTTCCTTGCCTCTCTTCTTCCTCTTTTCCTTCTCCTCTCTTTCTCTCAATTCAATTAGGGTTGTGAAATGAGTGAAAGTGGCTTAGGGACGTCCTTTAAATAGACTCGGAACATCCTAAATAAGTCCCATTAATATTTGGAAAGAATCCCAATCGAAAAATATAGAAATTTCCTAATTTCTTTATTCGGCAGGAACCGAGGGTCGATGGGAGGGTCGATGATCCCGTCGACCCTAGGGTCATCGACCCTAGGGTCTTAAGCTGTCCGACCCTCCCTCCAAAACTGAGGGTCTGACTTTTTGTTTTGGGAGGTTCGACCCTTCCCCTATTTTAAGTGTTTTTGGATCGATTTGATACCTGGGATCTCGATCTCCTTCACGGCCTTGGTCCATTTGACTCGACCATGATAGGTGAACCTGGTTCAAGGTGGTAAGACCGGGTTAGATTGACACGGGTCTTACAACTCCCCCCAAATTATAAAAATTTCGTCCTCGAAATTGTACATACCTTCTGAATCAAATAAGTAAGGGTATTGCTTACTCATAGCATTTTCTTCTTCCCATGTAATTTCTTCCATGTCTTTACTTTTCCAAGTGACCTTAACATAATAGATATATTGGTTGCGTAGACGTTGAACCTTTCGACTGGTGATTTCTATTGGTGTTACTTCAAACGTCAAATCATCAGTCAATTCCGGTAAATCCACTGTCAAGACATGCGTTGGGACTTTGACATACTTCTTCAATAGGGAAATGTGAAATACGTCATGTACACTTGACATAGATGGTGGTAGTGCTAACTGATAAGCTACTTTTCCATGTTTAGCTAGAATTTCATATGGTCTGAAATATCTTGGACTTAGCTTCCCTTTCTGTCCGAACCTCTTCAATCCTCGCATAAGCGATACTTTCAAAAATACTTCATCACCCACCGCGAACTCTAGATCTCTTCGTCGAGTGTCTGCATATTTCTTCTGACGGTTCTGAGCTGTTCTCACCCTTTCCTTGATAATGTCGACCACTCGACAAGTCTCTTCAACAAATTCTGGTCCAACAATGCTACGTTCTCCCACTTCATTCCAAAACAAGGGAGTTCGACACTTCCTGCCATACAGTGCTTCATAAGGTGACATCTGTATGGTAGCCTGATAGCTGTTGTTGTAGGCGAACTCGATCAATGGTAACTTTTCATCCCATGATCCTTTGAAATCAATTACACATGCTCGTAGCATATCCTCTAGAATCTGAATTTTACGTTCTGACTGTCCATCTATCTGTGGGTGGAATGCAATACTGAACTTCAATGTTGTACCCATAGCCTTTTGCAATCCTTCCCAAAACTTGGAAGTAAATCGTGGATCTCTATCGGACACAATACTTTCTGGAACACCATGTAATCGAACAATATTATCCACATATAGCTTCGCTAACCTTTCCAGTGTATACTGAGGTCGTATAGGTATGAAGCGAGCTGTTTTGGTCAGACGGTCCACAATCACCCAAACTGCATCAACTACTCGAGGAGTCAATGGTATTCCCATGACGAAGTCCATAGTGATGCAGTCCCATTTCCATGCTGGTTTCGGTAATGGTTGTAATAGTCCTGCAGGTCGTTGTCGTTCAGCCTTTACTTTCTGACAATTTAGACATTGAGACACGAACTTAACCACATCTGCTTTCATTCCCCTCCACCAATATAGTTTCTTCAGATCATGATACATTTTTGTACTTCCAGGATGTATCGAATAAATGGTGGTATGGGCTTCTTTCATCAGTCGGTGTCTAATGTCCGTACTTTCTGTTTTAGGTACACATATCCTTCCTTTGTATTTTAATACTTTCTCGTCATCCAAGGTGAACTCAGGGTTGGTCCTACCTTTCTCAATGTCTTCTTGTACTGTTCTTAGATAAGGATCTGCTTTGATAGCTGTCTTCACTTTGTCCACTATATCCGGTATAATTTTCAACGCCGCGAACATATTTGAAAACCGATGAATAAACCCTTGGTTGGCTGATTCATCCGTTGTATCTATCACATACTGCTCGTTGCCGTGATTGAACACTATTCCGTTGGTACACATTGCTGCAATCGTGCTAACTTCTCCTTGAGATTTAATCATTGCTTTTCTGCTTAATGCATCTGCTACTACGTTCGCTTTTCCCGGATGATACTGGATATCACAATCATAGTCTTTCAATAGTTCCAGTCATCTTCTTTGTCGCATCTTCAACTCCTTCTGATTAAATAAATAAGTAAGACTTTTATGGTCCGACTTAATCTGGAATTTCTCTCCGTATAAGTAATGTCTCCATATCTTGACAGCATGTACTATTGCCGCTAGCTCCAAATCATGAGTGGGATAATTTTTCTCATGTACCTTTAACTGTCTTGACGCATAAGCAATTACTTGCTCCCCTTGCATAAGCACACATCCTAATCCCAGTCCCGATGCATCGGTGTATAAAGTTAATGTCTGTCCTGGAACGGGAATGGTCAAAATTGGAGCGGATATCAATCTGGCCTTTAATGTCTGGAAGCTCTTCTCACATTTTTCAGTCCACACAAACCTTTCACCTTTCTTGGTCAAACTGGTGAGAGGTACGGCAATCCGAGAATAGTCTTCTACGAATCTCCGGTAATAACCAGCTAGACCCAGAAAACTTCTAATTTCTGAGACACTCTTTGGTGCTTCCCACTTTACAATAGCCTCGATCTTGCTGGGATCCACTTTGATTCCTTCAGCGGATACTACATGGCCTAGGAATGCGACTTCACTTAGCCAAAACTCGCACTTTGAAAATTTGGCATATAGCTTCTCTTTCCTTAACCGCTGTATGGCTGCGTTTAGGTTCTTGATATGTGTTTCCTTGTCCTTGGAGTATAGCAATATATCATCAATAAATACTATCACCGACGTATCTAACATATCGTGGAAATCTCTGTTCATAAGTTCCATGAATGTTGTCGGTGCATTAGTTAATCCGAAAGACATAACAAAAAATTCGTAATGTCCATATCTGATCCTGAATGCTATCTTCATAATATCACCTTCTTTAATCTTCAACTGATGATAGCCCGATCGAAGATCGATCTTAGAAAAT
>JAMYWD010000488.1:0-14008 GCA_028583415.1 Protea cynaroides | reverse complement strand
GACTCTATACCACCTCCTTCACCTACACATGTGGCTGGAGCTAGTACTTCATATGCGGCTGGTCCTTCACATGCTGCTGGTCCTTCTCACCCAACTCCTGATATGATGGAGATATTGCATGAGATCAGAGAGGCTCAGCGCAAATCTGATCTGAGGATGGGGGAGTTACTAGACGCTTAGCGGGTGAGAGTGGATGAGCTACTAGACGCCCAACGTACATCAGACATGAGGATGGGAGAGCTCATAGAGGCTCAGCGTCAGACTGATTAGCGGGTAGCTGATCTTACAGCTAGTCTTCAGACGTCCCAGACTTAGATAGCCTGGTTGACTAGAGTCTACGCTGAGGATTATGACAGAGATCGTGAGGCACCGCCCCCTCCTTCACCTTCAGCTTCATGATTGTAATTTCTTTCTTTGTACTACAGAGTAAGTGTCCGGGTTGTGGACTGTACTATGTTTTAACTATTTGTACAAGTTTGTTTATCTCTCATTGTATTTAAAATTATTCTTCCTTTAATAGATGTATTATTTTCTTTTTAAATTTGGTCTCAAACATCACTTGTGCTTATAGTGTGTCAATATTACAGTTTTTACTTTTATCCTATCTCAGTTCACAATTCGTCGTGAATGTATGCCAGTTTAGCGGACACGGCCTGAGATGCTCTGATACCAAGTTGTCACACCCCAATTCCGCACACTTCAGAATGGTGTGATGAATCGCTAGCAAACCAACGGTTCAACCAGGATCTCGGACAAGCGGAATCCGATTTATCTAAACCTCATACATCCACATTCATAATCAGAGTAAATACATAATAGCAGAAGTCTTATAGTAAAATGCACTGAGAAATCTACTGTGATATTAATATTTAAATAACAAATTATTATGTATCAACTAAGACATAAATAAATATCAAATACATGTATTTATTAAATCCAAATAAAGAAAAGTAAAAAAAAAAAAATCTAATCGAATACACATGAGTTACACTCGCAAGAGGAGTCATGTGTATCCACTTCATCTTCAACTTCCATCGTCGCCACGTGACCATACACTGGAGCATTTACATAATCTTCGACGGTAGTACCTGCATCATCAACTAAAAAATATTCGACGCCGAGGGGGTGAGCACACATCATGGCTCAGTGAGCAAACAAAACAATACAACAATACATATGCATGCAGTCAATTCATATCTTTGGTCTGGTTTAAAGTTTGCAATGTACAATAGAAAGGTTGGGTGGTCAAAGGTTAACGTTTATTGACCCCGCCTCTATACACAGGGTGTGGAAGTCCGCCCAAAGGTTAACGTTTATTGTCGTCCCCATCCACCCTACCATAACATTGTACAACAAAGGTTAACGTTTATTGCTGTACAATGCCATACCAACACGTAAGCCCCTGCTGGCAAGGGCTTGCGAACTGGGCTCGCAACTAATCAATCCTAATGCCAAACAGTGTATCCAAGGCCTCACCCCAACATCCCTCAGAACGTCCATAGAGATAGAGCTAAGGCCCCCCGGTAGAGTCAGAGACTACAAGGACCGAGACCATCTCCCCTGATACTCTACGACGTAATAGTTCTGCTAAAGTAATGGCGATACGAAGATGCTAATGCACTAGACTTGAGTTAGAGATAGAGCTAAAGTGCTGTGACCCACCAAAGGTTAACGTTTCTTGACGTTCCCATCACACCTCCCCTGATACTCGCTCGCATCAAGTACACCAACCACACACATACATTCACATGCCTATTCCTATCATCATCATCATCATCATGTTATAAACAATAAAGTAAATATTCATGAACAAATAATAGAAATATTGGATGACATGTTGTATGCACATTACAAACATATTCGCATAGGATCAAGCATGCATTGGACTCAAGAAAAGAGAAAACAGTTTGTTATTAACCAATTAGTTTAGAGTTCTATTTCCTCACCTTATCTTGCTAATAGATCCTCTTACAAGATTTAAGATCACCTTTATATTGTTATTATATTACTAGAAGACCTAACAAAGTTGATAGAATTTAATTAGAATTAATTCTGAATTTAAAACCATTCTATTAACTGGGGGTCGGAGGTAGGGTCGGAGTAATGATAGACCCTGGGTGGGACCACCCCTTCTGGGCTTCCCGAACACTGGGGGTCGATGCTAAGGGTCTGGTAGGGTCGATTGGCCATCGACCCCCCATGCGACCCCCTGTGGGTTTTGGTCGATTTTCTTCCTTCAGTCCATTCTTCGTGTTTGGGGTCCTATGGCTTGCTCCTATAATCCATTCTACAAATGTTCTATGGTCTAGAACCATGATTCTACCACCTATATGGCTTTCATAATTTTCCCCCATGGTTTTTCATGAAAACCTATCCATAGGTTGATGGTTTGGGTTTCTCCGAGATCATACTCTCTGCATTATCTATCCTAAGGTCTTTAGCAATTCATGGAATTAGTATCCATACCTGAGAAGAATACTCCTTCTCTGCAACTCTTCTCCCTTGGCCTTCTTCTCTTCTTTCCTTTTCTTTTCCTTCTCTTCCTTCTCTTCTCTTTCTCTCAATTCAATTAGGGTTGTAAAAGGAGTAAAAGAGGCTTAGGGACGTCCTATTTATAGAGTAGAAACTCCTAAAATAAGTCCCATTGAGATTTGAAGGAATCCCATCGAAATAAGGAAACTTTCTTAATTTTCAGATTTACCGAGTACCGGGGGTCGATTGGGAGGGTCGGAGATCCCATCGACCCTTGGTTCCTAAAGTGTCTGACCCCCCATGTAAAACTGGGGGTCTGACTTCTGTCTCGGGGGGGTCCGACCCTCCCTTGCTGGGTATGCGAACCTCCCCTTAATTTAAGTGTTTTTGGGTCAGTTTAATACCTGGGATCGTGATCTCCTTCACGCACTTGGTCCATTTGGCTCATCCATGATGGGTAGACCTGGTTCAAGGTGGTAAGACCGGATTAGTTTGATACGAGTCTTACAGATTAAGACTGTGATATTCAACGTCACCCGAGCAAGGCTAATGTAGTAGCTAAAGCCTTAAGCAAAAAGGGAATTATGAAGTTCGAAGAAGGACCCAGTATAAATGCTGCCTTATGTTCCACAGCAACAGATTCAGATTTGGAAGAAGAGTAACATATAATAGAAACTCGTGATGATCCAATTGAGCGAGAACTTAGGGACGAAGAAAAAATAGTAATTTTGTTATATCTGTATATAAGAACGGTACAAGAAGATTTAGAGAAAGAAAAACCTAACCCTGACTTACTTCGGATGCGGAGATGGTACTCAGATACAGAGGTAGACTCTAAATACATGAAGGTAAAGACTCGGATATCATGAAGAGGATAAGGATAAGAGCCCATTGTACTCCATATTCAGGACATCCTGGAGTACCAATATGTATCATGACCTGAAGAGATAACAAATGTGGCTTAGTGCATGTTCCAGTGTCTGAATTATCAACAAGTAAAAGCTAAAAGACAAAGACCACCATGGCTTACAATAAAAACTATCGGAGCCAGTCTAAAAGTGGAATTGCATTACAATGAATGATGTCACTTATTTTCCACTGACTATCAGATCGATTGACGAATTTAGGGTGATTGTTGATCGCCTTATAAAAATAGCTCATTCCATTGCTATACGACCTCAGTATGCTTTGGAGCGGCTAAATAAGCTATATATAGATAATATTGCCAGATTGAATGGTATGCATGAGAGCTTCATGTTGGTCAGAGGCTTATGCCTTATCTCAAAGTTTTGGGAGGATCTACATAAAATAATGGGGACAAAGTTGAAGTTTAGTACCGCACTTTACCTTAAACCGACGGACAGTCGGAGCGGACTATATAGATCCTAAGAGATATGCTCCGAGCTTGTAAAATTGATTTCAAGGAACTTGAGTTGAGAAGGTACCGTGAATTGAAGTTGCTATTAAGCTACCATGTAAATGTTACCTATGAGGCAGATACGATAGAAATGTCAAATTCCTTTCTTTTGGAATGAAGTTAGTGAATGAAGAGTTTTAAGACCTAAGTCAATTGTAGAAAACTGTCGAGTGGCAGACAAGATCAAAGAAAAAGGGGCCAAGACAGCTCAGGATTGTCAGGAGAGACACCAAGACCTCGAGTTCGCCATAAGTGATAAAGTGTTGTTTTTGAAGATATCACTTATGCGCAGTTTGAAATGATTAGACAAGAAGGGAAAGTCATAATTTATATATGTGTTGGATCTTATATACTTTGGAGAGACGTAGAAAAGTTGCATATCAATTAGCGTTACCGCTGTCCATATCTAGTATGCATGATGTATTTCGTGTGTCTCTGTTGAAGAAGAACATTAGAGATCCATATCAAAGGTATTGACCACGGAATCACTGGATTAGATAGAATGTTTGACTATTGAAGTGGGACCAGCCTAGTTCACTAGTGGGAAGGTACAATGTGTCCAAAGTCGGGATAATTATTATATGAAGGTAACCTGGCAAAGACAAGACATGGAGAAGAGTGCATAGGGGGAAGAAGATGCAATGCGGAAATAGAATTCCCACCTATTTACTCCGAAGTAAATTCAAATTTTGAGGGCAAAATTTATTTTAAGGATAGGGGAGTTGTAAGATCCGTACGTTCAAATTTCGAAGACGAATTTCTTTTAAGGGTGGTGGAGTTGTAAGACCCGCACGCCACGAACCCGGTCTAACCTTACATTTCATGTCGTGACCCGTCTACATATCATAGTCAAGCCAAGTGGACTAAGTTTGTGAAGAAACCCAAGACCCAATATAAAAAATTTACTCAAAAACAGTCAAAATGAGGGTAGGGTCGCAGGTTTTAACAGGCAGGTCCGACCCCCCCCCATCGACCCCCACCATCGACCCGTGACCAGGGGTCGTAGAGGTCTATGAATTGTCCAACCCCCCCATCGACGCCCGGTAATCGGGAAAAACAGCACGAACCGAAAATTAGGAAACTTTCTTAATTTCAATTGGAACCTTTCCTAAACTCAATGGGACTTATTTTGGGAGGTTTTACTATATAAATAGGACGTCCCTAAGCCTCTTTCACTCCTTTTACAACCCTAATTGGATAGAGAGAAAGAGAAGAGAAGGAAGAGAAGGAAGAGAAGGAGAAGAGAAAGAGAATTGAAGAAGAAGACCAAGGAGGAGGAAATTCAGAGGAAACTCTGAATCTCAGTAAACCTAAGGTATGAATACATTTCCCCTTGACTTATTTAAGACCTTAGAATGGTTTATGAAGAGGGTATGACTTAGAAGAAACCCAAATCACCCATCCATGGTTAGGTTTCAATGGAAACCATAGAGGAGATCACTGAAACCATGTAGGTGAATAAAGAATAGTCCTAAACCACAGAACATGTATGGAATGGACTAAAGAAGGAAGCCATAGGACCCAAACATGAATGAATGGATGAAATTTGATATTTTCGACTCAAACCATGGGGGGTCACACCTAGGGTCGATGGAACCTCCGACCCTAGCATCGACCCTCAGCATTCGGGATGTTCATGAAAGGAGGGGTAGCACCTAGGGTCGATGGAACCTCCGACCCTAGGCATCGACCCCCAGTTAACAGCAAGCTGTAAAAATTATAATAAATTCTAATTAAATTCTATCGACTTTGTTAGGTCTTCTAGCAATATAATATTGATATAAAAGTGATTCTTAAGGCTTGAAAGTTGATCTACAAACAAGCAAAGGTGAGGAAACAGAACTCTAAACTAATTGGTTAATAACAAACTATTTTCTCTTTTCTTGAGTCCAATGCCATGCTTGATTCTATGCGAATATGTTTGTAATGTGCATACAACATGTATCCAATATTTCTATTATTTGTTCATGCATATTTATTTTATTGTTTATAACATGATAATGATGATGATGATTGGAATAGGCATGTGAATGTATGTGTGTGGTTGGTGTACTTGATGCAAGCGAGTATCAGGGGAGGTGTGATGGGAATGTCAAAAAACGTTAACCTTTGGCGAGTCTCAGCACCTTAGCTCTATCTCTAACTCAAGTCTTGTGCATTAGCATCGTTGTATCGCCATTACTTTATCAGAACTATTACGTCGTAGAGCATCAGGGGAGGTGGTCTCGGTCCTTGTAGTCTCTGACTCAATCAGGGGGCCTTAGCTCTATCTCTATGGACGTTCTAAGGGATACTGGGGTGAGGCCTTGGATACATTTTTTGGCATTAGGATTGGTTAGTTGCGAGCCCAGTTTGCAGCCCTCGCCAGCAGGGGCTTACGTGTTGGTATGGCACTGTACAACAATAAACGTTAACCTTTGTTGTACAATTTTCATGAATTGGGTGCTTGTGAGTCAAGATAAACGTTACCTTCGGGCGGCGTCACACACTTGTGTATAGAGGCCGGGTCAATAAACGTTAACCTTTGACCACCTAAACCTTTCTATTGCGCATTGCAAACGTTAAACCAGACCAAAGATATGAATTGACTGCATGCATATGTATTGTTACATTGTTTTGTTTACTCACTGAGCTCAAGTTGGAGAACTGACCCTCGCGCGCACAATTCATTTTAGTTTCTGATGTTGCAGGAACTATGATTGAATATTTTGTCTATACGCCAACATATGAAGGGGTGGAGGCTATGAATGAGCAAGCTGTGGAGAACGAACATGGTTCGTTAAGCGAGCGTTTCAACGGTGGATACGTTTAGTGTTTAGTTTTCGTATTTTGATATTGTAATATGTATTAAGTTATGTTTTGGTTACTTGGAAATAAATAGAATATTAATTATTTATCATGATTAGACTTCAGTTCATTATTTGTAGGACTTCCGCTATTTATTTTATTACCTCTGATTAATGTGGAATGTGTTTTGGTTTATCATATGTGGGATAGCCTATTGTGAGATCCTCGTTGAACCGTTGGTTTATTGACGGCTCATCCCACCATTCTAGTTGGGGCAGAATTGGGGTGTGACACAAAAATCCAAAACCCAAAACCCAAAACCCTGAACCCTAAACCCCAAACCCAAAAAGCCAAATCCCAAACACTTAACCCCATAGCCAAAACCCTAAACCACAAAACCCTAAACCCCAGACCCCGAACACCTAAACCCTAAACCCTAAACCCAAAACCAAAAAGCAAAAAATATAAATCACAACCCAGAAATAGTAAACCCCTAACCCTAAACCCTGAGCCCTAAACCGGAAACAATAAACCACAGAGTCCAAATCACAAAACTTAAACAAAAAAACACAAACCCAAAACCTTAAACCCTAAACCCTAAACCCAAAATCCCAAACCCTAAACCCAAAATCCCAAACCCTAAACCCAAAACCCTAAGCCCTAAACCGGAAACAAAAAACCACAGAGCCCAAACCACAAAACTTTAACCAAAAACCACAAACCCTAAACCCAAAACCTTAAACCCTAGACCCAAACCCTAAACCCAAAACCTTAAACCCTAAACCCTAAACCCTAAACCCCAAACCCTAAACCCTAAACCCTAAACCCTAAATCCTAAACGCTAAACCCTAAAACCCTAATCCTTCAACATTAAACCCCTAAACACTAAACCTTGAGCAATACTTCCTAAACCCCAAACCCCAAACTTTTACCCTAAACCCCAAACCCTTGACCCTAAACCCCAGACCCTTATCCCTATACCCTAAACCCCAACCCCCATGCCTGAAACCATAAAACATTAACCCAAACACCCTAAAACCCTAAACAATAAAACCCTAACGCTAAATCCTAAACCCTAAAACCCGAACCCCAAACCCTAAACACAAAAATCCAAAACCCGAAACCCAAAACCCTAAACCCAAAACCCCAAACCCGAAAAGCCAAACCCCAAACACTTAGCCCCGTAGCCAAAACCCTAAACCACAAAATCCTACACCCCATACCCCGAACACCTAAATGCTTAACCCAAAACCAAAAACCCAAAAGCATAAAATATAAATCACAACCCAGAAATACTAAACCCCTAACCCTAAACCCTGAGCCCTAAACAGAAACAATAAACCACATAGACCAAACCACAAAACCTTAACCAAAAAACACAAACACAAAACCCAACACCATAAACCCTAAACCCTAAACCCTAAACCCCAAACCCCAAACCCTAAACCCTATACCCCAAACCCAAAACCATAAACCCTAAACCGGAAACAATAAACCACAGAGCCCAAACAACAAAACTTTAACCAAAAACCACAAACCCTAAACACCAAACCCCAAACCCTAAACCCTAAACACTAAACCCTAAACGCAAAACCCTAAACCCCCAACACCAAACCACGAACCCTAAACCCTAAACACTAAACCCTAAACGCTAAACCCGAAACCACAAAACGTTAACCAAAAACAACAAACCCTAAACCCAAAACCATAAACCATAAACCCTAAAACCCAAACCCCAAGCCCCAAACACTAAACCCTAAACCCAAAACCCCAAACCCTAAACCCTAAACCGGAAACAATAAACCACAGAGCCCAAACCACAAAACTTTAACCAAAAACCCCAAACCCTAACCCCTAAACCCTAAATCCTAAATACTAAACCCTAAACCCTAGACCCCAAACCGCAAAACGTTAAATTAAAATCACAAACCCTAAACCCTAAACCCTAAACCCTAAACCATAAACCAAGAACCTAAACCCTAAACCCCAAACCCTAAACCCTAAACCCCATACCCCAAACCCTAAACCCTAAACCCTAAATCCTAAACCCTAAGCCCTAAACCCGAAACACTAAACCCAAACCCCAAAACATTAATACAAAACCACAAATGCTAAACCCTAAACCACAAAACCTAAACCTTATACCAAAAACTCTAAACCTCAAATCCTAAGCCCTTAACCCAAAAACCTAGACCCTAAATTATAAACCCTAAGCCCCAAACGTAAACCCCAAACCCTAAAACTAAACCATAAACCCTAAACCACAAACCCCGAACCCTAAAACATAAATCGGAAACCCAAAATCCTAAGCATAAAATCTAAATTACTTGCCAGAAACCCCAATCCCCTAACCTTAAACCTTGAACCCTTAACCCAAAACCCCAAACCTTAAACCCAAATTCCTAAACTTCATGACCTAAACCCTATACCCTAAACCCTATAGTCTAAACCCTAAACCCCACACCCCTAAACCCCAAACTTCTAAACCTAACCCTTAAACCCCAAGCTGCCAACCCCAAACTTGAAATCCTTAACCCGAAACACTAAACCCTACACCCCAATCCCTAATCCCCAAACACTTAAACCCTAAACTCTTAACCAGAAAACCCAAAAATCTAAACCCTAAACACCAAAACCCCTAACCCTCAAACCCTAAACCACAAAACCCCAACCCTTAAACCCAAAACCCCTAAAACCCCAAACCGCAAACCCTAAACCCTAAACCCCTAACCCTTCAACATTAAACCCCTAAACACTAAATCTTGAGCAATACTCCCTAAACACCAAACCCTAAGTCCTAAACCCCAAACTCTTGACCCTAAACCCCAGACCCTTATCCCTAAACCCTAAACCCCAACCCCCAAGTTCGAAACCGTAAAGCTTTACCCCAAACACCCTAAAACCGTAAACATTAAAACCCTAAACGCTAAATCCTAAACCCTAAAACCCAAACCCCAAACCTTAAACAGAAAAATCCAAAACCCGAAACCCAAAACCCAAAACCCTAAACCCCAAACCCGAAAAGCCAAACCCCGAACACTTAACCCCATAGCCAAAACCCTAAACCCCACACCCCGAACACCTAAACCCTTAACCCCAAACCCAAAACCCAAAAGCATAAAATATAAATCACAACCCAGAAATAGTAAACCCCTACCCCTAAACCCTGAGCCCTAAACAAAAACAATAAACCACAGAGACCAAACCACAAAACTTTAACCCAAAAACACAAACCCTAAACCCAAAACCATAAACCACAAACCCTAAACCCCAAACCCCAAAGCCCAAAACCTAAACCTTAAACCCTAAACCCCAAACCCTAAACCCTAAACCAGAAACAATAAACCACAGAGCCCAAACCACAAAACTTTAACCAAAAACCACAAACCCTAAACCCAAATCCTTAAACCCTAAACCCTAAACCCCAAACCCCAAACCCTAAACCCTAAACCCAAAAGCCTAAACCCTAAATTGGAAACAATAAACCACAGAGCCCAAACCACAAAACTTTAACCAAAAACAACAAACCCTAAACCCAAAACCTTAAAGCCTAAACCCTAAACCCTAAACCCCAAACCCCAAACCCAAAACCCTAAACCCTAAACCCTAAACGCCAAACCCGAAACCACAAAATGTTAACCAAAAACATCAAATCCTAAACCCAAAACTCTAAACCCTAAACACCAAAACCCCTAACCCTCAAACCCTAAACCCCAAAACCCCAACCCTTAAACCCAAAACCCCTAACACCCCAAACCCCTAACCCTAAACGATAAACCCCTAGCCCTTCAACATTAAACCCCTAAACACTAAATCTTGAACAATACTCCCTAAACACCAAACCCTAAGTCCTAAACCCTAAACCCCAAACTTTAATCCTAATCCCCAAACACTTGACCCCAAACCCCAGACCCTTATCCCTAAACCCTAAACCCCAGCCCCCAAATTCGAAACCCTAAAACTTTACCCCAAACACCCTAAAACCCTAAACATTAAAACCCTAAACGCTAAATCCCAAACCCTAAAACCCAAACCCCAAACCCTAAACACAAAAATGCAAAATCCGAAACCCAAAACCCTAAACCCCAAACACGAAAAGCCAAACCCCAAACACTTAACCCCATAGCAAAAGCCCTAAACCACAAAACCCTAAACCCCAGACCACGAACACCTAAACCCTAAACCCCAAACCAAAAACCGAAAAGCATAAAATATAAATCACAACCCAGAAATAGTAAACCCCTAACCCTAAACCCTTAGCCTTAAACCGGAAACAATAAACCACAGAGTCCAAACAACAAAACTTTAACCAAAAAACTCAAACCCAAAACCATAAACCCTAAACCTTAAACCCCAAATCCCAAACCCTAAACCCTAAACCCTAAACCCAAAACCCTAAACCCTAAACCGGAAACATTAAACAACAGAGCCCAAACCACAAAACTTTAACAAAAACCCCAAACCCTAAACTCATAACCATAAACCCTAAACCCAAACCCCAAACCCAAAACCTTAAACCCTAAACCCTAAACCCTAAACCCCAAACTCTAAACCCTAAAACCTAAATCCTAAACACTAAACCCTAAACCCCTAACCCTTCAACATTGAACCCCTAAACACTGAACCTTGAGCAATACTCCTTAAACCGCAAACCCCAAACTTTTACCCTAAACCCCAAACACTTAACCCTGAACCCCAAACCCTTATCCCTAAACCCTAAACCCCAACCCCCATGCCCGAAACCATAAAACATTACCATAAACACCCTAAAACCCTAAACAATAAAACCCTAAATGCTAAATCCTAAACCCAAAAACCCAAACCCCAAACCCTAAACACAAAAATCCAAAACCCAAAACCCTAATCCCTAAACCACAAACCCAAAAAGCCAAACCCCAAACACTTAACCCCAATGCCAAAACCCTAAAACACAAAACCCTAAACCCCAGACCCTGAACACCTAAACCCTAAACCGTAAACCCAAAACCCAAAAGCATAAAATATAAATCACAACCCAGAAATAGTAAACCCCTAACCCTAAACCCTGAGCACAAACCGGAAACAATAAACCACAGAGTCCAAACCACAAAACTTTCACCAAAAAACACAAACCCAGAACCATAAACCTTAAACCCAAAATCCCAAACCCTAAACCCAAAACCCTAAACCCTAAACCGGAAACAATAAACCACAGAGCCCAAACCACAAAACTTTAACCAAGAACCACAAACCCTAACCCCAATACCTTAAACCCTAGACCCAAATCCTAAACCCAAAACCTTAAACCCTAAACCCTAAACCCTAAACCCCATACCCTAAACCCTAAACCCTAAATCCTAAATGCTAAACCCTAAACCCCTAACCCTTAAACATTAAACCCCTAAACACTCAACCTTGGGCAATACTTAGTAAACCCAAAACCCCAAACTTTTACCCTAAACCCCAAACCCTTCACCCTAAAACCCAGACCCTAAACCCTAAACCCTAAACCCTAAACCCTAAACCCTAATCGGAAACAATATACCACAGAGCCCAAACCACAAAACATTAAAGAAAAACCACAAACCCTAAACCCAAAACCTTAAACCCTAGACCCAAACCCTAAACCCAAAACCTTAAACCGTAAACCCAAAACCCTAAACCCCAAACCCTAAACCCTAAACCCTAAACCCCAAACCGCAATCCCTAAACCCTAAACCCCTAACCCTTCAACATTAAACCCCTAAACACTAAATCTTGAGCAATACTCCCTAAACACCAAACCCTAAGTCCTAAACCCCAAACTCTTGACCCTAAACCCCAGACCATTATCCCTAAACCCTAAACCCCAACCCCCAAGTTCGAAACCGTAAAGCTTTACCCCAAACACCCTAAAACCGTAAACATTAAAACCCTAAACGCTAAATCCTAAACCCTAAAACCCAAACCCCAAACCTTAAACAGAAAAATCCAAAACCCGAAACCCAAAACCCAAAACCCTAAACCCTAAACCCCAAACCCGAAAAGCCAAACCCCGAACACTTAACCCCATAGCCAAAACCCTAAACCCCACACCCCGAACACCTAAACCCTTAACCCCAAACCCAAAACCCAAAAGCATAAAATATAAATCACAACCCAGAAATATTAAACCCCTACCCCTAAACCCTGAGCCCTAAACAAAAACAATAAACCACAGAGACCAAACCACAAAACTTTAACCCAAAAACACAAACCCTAAACCCAAAACCATAAACCACAAACCCTAAACCCCAAACCCCAAAGCCCGAAACCTAAACCTTAAACCCTAAACCCCAAACCCTAAACCCTAAACCAGAAACAATAAACCACAGAGCCCAAACCACAAAACTTTAACTAAAAACCACAAACCCTAAACCCAAATCATTAAACCCTAAACCCTAAACCCCAAACCCAAAACCCTAAACCCTAAACCCTAAACCCAAAAGCCTAAACCCTCAATCGGAAACAAAAAACCACAGAGCCCAAACCACAAAACTTTAACCAAAAACAACAAACCCTAAACCCAAAACCTTAAAGCCTAAACCCTAAACCCTAAACCCCAAACCCCAAACCCAAAACCCTAAACCCTCAAAACTAAACCCTAAACGCCAAACCCGAAACCACAAAATGTTAACCAAAAACATCAAATCCTAAACCCAAAACTATAAACCCTAAACACCAAAACCCCTAACCCTCAAACCCTAAACCCCAAAACCCCAACCCTTAAACCCAAAATCCCTAACACCCCAAACCCCTAACCCTAAACCATAAACCCCTAGCCCTTCAACATTAAACCCCTAAACACTAAATCTTGAACAATACTCCCTAAACACCAAACCCTAAGTCCTAAACCCTAAACCCCAGACTTTAATCCTAAACCCCAAACCCTTGACCCCAAACCCCAGACCCTTATCCCTAAACCCTAAACCCCAGCCCCCAAATTCGAACCCTAAAACATTACCCCAAACACCCTAAAACCCTAAATATTAAAACCCTAAACGCTAAACCCAAACCCTAAAACCCAAACCCCAAACCCTAAACACAAAAATGCAAAACCCGAATCCCAAAACCCTAAACCCCAAACACAAAAAGCCAAACCCCAAACACTTAACCCCATAGCAAAAGCCCTAAACCACAAAACCCTAAACCCCAGACCCCGAACACCTAAACCCTAAACCCTAAACCAAAAACCGAAAAGCATAAAATATAAATCTCAACCCAGAAATAGTAAACCCCTAACCCTAAACCCTTAGCCTTAAACCGGAAACAATAAACCACAGAGTCCAAACAACAAAACTTTAACCAAAAAACACAAACCCCAAACCATAAACC
>JAMYWD010000487.1:17500-25000 GCA_028583415.1 Protea cynaroides | reverse complement strand
CTTCCCTCAGTACATATGGCCTAGCGGTTTTTTAGTTATTATACTTTTTTTAATGTTAAGGCGAGGAGCCGACCCATAAGAAGGCTCTGAGCCAACTATAGTAAATTGAGTATAACTATAATCTAACAAGATCAAGATCCCGATGAAAAGAAAGATGAGTTTCACGATAATGGATAATGAATAAGGCCTGAAAGCAATAGAAAGAGATCTCAATATTAAGGGATATAAAGCAGGTTGGATGGCTATCTAATCTTAAACAATACATCTAAATATGTCTAAGTCTAAAAAAGGGGTCAATTCAACACAATAAAGTCAAAATCTTTTTTTTTTTTTAAGGCGCTGTAAGCGAGAGAATCCATATCAATAAATATATGACAATGCCACTAAGTAATACCTATAGCACTACTGGGGTGGTGTGGGACGAGTTTACACGTGGAAGCAGCTCAACTTCCCTCCTTATACAGTAGAGAAAGGTAGGGTAGACACTACTCCTTCGGAGCCTGTATAAGCACCAATTTCATTGCCTTGCATGCCGAAGCCACTGGAAGCACATACAAGCCTTTTCAGTTCAGGAGGAGGATCGCGGAGCGAACGAAGCCCTCTGCTCCCTTCCCTTGTGTATTTGATGGTACAGGGGCGATCCTAGTTGACTCGGCCTAGGCAGGAATCTTTGACCCGTAATAAAGATTCAAAAATCCGTAAGGGCGACGGGAGATGCCGCCCAACCCTCACCGCTTGAGTTAGACAGTTGAGGTTGTTTTAATCAAATCAATCAATGATTGGAAGCTCGCTGCTTTATTCTCGTTTGGTTCGATCAGGGACAGGATCAGTGTTGGTAAAAGCTTGTTCTAAAAACTTGTTTTTTTCTGTCAATATACGACGATACCAAAAGGATAAGGAGGAAGACTACGAATCTTCATATTCTATTATTAGGAGTCACATCGGACTTGCCAGTCTACCTGAAGGCAAGGAGAAGGAAGGAAAGAGTCAATAGACTATCTATCTCTCCGATTCCTATGGTTGTTTTGCCGAAAGAAAGTAGGTCTTGGGCTTTTTAGTGATTTCAATAGTAGGTGAAGCAAGAGAAGAGGAGAATTTGCTTTCCCTTGTCGTAGGAGTGGGAGAGGGAAGAGATAGAATAGTCAGAGATAAGAATAAGAAGGTAATTAAATTCTCTCTATTCGATTACAAATATAAAGAGTCAGACCCAGGGTACAAAAGCAGAGAAGGAAGAGTACATAGACTGACTGTGGTTGTCATCCACGGATATTTGGGGTCTATAGACCTGGTAAACAAGCAAAGCTCTTTCAGACCCTCCGGTTGATTTGCCAGGTCTATAGATGACTATACAACTCTTCATAGGAGTCATGCCTGACTTGCTATGCTAGCAGAAGAGTACGTGCGCTAGCGCGCTACAACTAGCAGCCAGCTAAAAAACTACAGCGCGCTAGTCTCGATCTCGGGTTTCTGTATCGATATGTTTCCGGTGCTCCCGGCTCTGGAACAGGCTCTGGCTGACGCAATGGGTAGGGATGCCTAGCAAAGTGATGGTTCATAATTAGGCTATTCCGCAGCTGGTTCATATGGCGATGCTGCTGGTCATGGTTCAATGGATGAAACTTAAGGGTCTGCTTCGACGCTCCCGACCTTAAACTCCTGACTATGGCTTTCGAACCTATATGGGAGCCCCTACTCGAGTAAAGGCGGCTCAGATGCTTTCTCTGATGCTTCCTTTGCCACAGATGCCTCAGGTTTGAGGTCCGGGACCGGACGTCATTTGGCCGCTGGTGGCTGTGATGCTAGGCTAAGTGCTATTAGTGAGACTCGGTAAACCCGGCTTCCATCTATGCGGTGCTCCTTCTTGCTCTGTTGCCCCCATCTCTGTGATTGGCTTTCGAACCGGGAGAAAAGAGTGAACAACAAACTATGGGAGCTTCTTCCTTTCCTCCTCCTGCCTCTCTAGCTGGCTTGACCCTTGACTCCGCTACCGGAAAAGCGCTAACGCCCTTGTGTCCCTTGCGCGGGTGATGCCTCTTCCATTAGTGCTGCTTCCTCCGATGCCTCCGCTCGGTCAACCGTCTCTGGAATTGCAGCCTTTTCCGGTTCTGCTTCCACTCCGCCCGCCATCCAGTGGATCTTCACCTGGCTAGGATTCTGACTCTCGAACGGGGGAACGCAACCGAATAGATTTATTACCCGGCCTCTGAGTTCGTTTTAGGCCCAAGGGGTCGGCGTATTACCGGCCACACCAACCCTATGGATTTAGAGTTTCACCTACCTGGTAGATGTGTGCATTTGACCTCTACCCATACCTTTGCTATCTATGCTCCAACCATGATAGCAATTGGATTATATTATGGGTGCTTCTTTCGGGCAAACTGGTTCAACCAGCCCGGATAAACCACTTCTGGCTTTGGCTTTGCCTCATACCTGGAAAAACTGAAACTTGGACTTTGAAATGCTGGAGGATAAAGTCTTTTTGGCTTCGCCCCCGCTTCTTCCGTCCTCACCTCCGCCTATACGGGATCAACTAGATTAGCTGCTATCTATTATTGATGAACAGGGAGAGGCACAAGCACGTCATGCCCGACAGACCCACCTCGCATTGGGGAGATCAATGAACAATGGGACTTACCCTTACCAAGACCGTCGACCTAGTCCAAAAAACGAAAGACTTCGCTTGGACCGGTAAGGACTAGGGGATACGCTTCAGACAATGGGGCATACGAGCAGATATTTATATATATAGTCGGATGCTTTCAATGCTTCGTATACTGAACTGAATGCGTGGTCAATTCGTCAAACAAGCTCAGTGGCCATTTTGCACTAATGAATCAAATAGCACGATCGGAGGGTTGTTTGAATGGTATGGATTTTGCTCCGCTCTAGTTACCTTTGCTTCTGCCTCTGGGGAGGGACAGAAACTTCATTTCTTTGAATCCCTCTGCAAAGTCGAGCTCCCCCCAATCAGAATAAGTCCGGCACATAAGGAAATACAAATATCAATTTGCTAACCGCCTGCTATGAAAGAGACCTGTTATGAAAGAGAAAAGAGCGTCTTTCCCTCTCTTTGCTATGAACCGGATATGAATGAGAGTAAGATATTTACTTTATTGTTCTGTTTTTAATTTTCAATTCCTTCGTCTGATCCTCCTGTGTATTCATCATTGCATCCTTTTCCTTTTCAATCTGCCTATCCTTTTTGACTTCGGGATGTGCAGTGTCCTCATCAATCTGGATAGGTATATCCACTTGGGTGGGAATACCTTCACTGACCATGGGAGGAGAATGATGCGAAGGCAATGAATAATTGTTGTTGCTTCGATTCCTGCCAAAGGGGCGTTAGCGCTTTGTTTAACATTATTTTTTTTGAAATTTTCCTGCATATCGAATTTCAAAATACATGATCTAAACACAGAGTTCGACGTCCTTTACCTGATGCTTTTCTAGACTTCGTCATTTCTACCCGAACCGTGGTAGTTACTGATTTCGTCGATAGGTCATTTTTCTTCTTTGACCTTAACTCTTGAACAGGGGGCTCCTTTTTCTTCCCCTCCCCAGTTCGGAGTTTTTCTTCCTTCTGCTTCTTTATCCTTATCTTTTCTAATTCAGCCAATAAGGCTGCCTCTTTTTCATTTATCTTTTCATTTTCTTCCTATCCTTTCTTCACCGTTGGTGCCTCTCTCCATCACTCTCCTCTGATCCATCCTCACTTTGTCCATCCCCTTCTGACTCGCTCTCGTCCGTTTCGTCGTTTTCTTCCTCCTCTGAGGACTCGTCCAATAATACATTCTTTTTCCTCCTTTTTCAGGAAGGATCTTCCCCTGCATATGGGAAGCCTTCATTTTTTGCAAAACAATTTCATTGCCTTTAGTTCGTTCGACTTGCCCTGTCTGGCCTTTTCTCGAGGGCGAAGTCGTCGAACTCAGGGTCTTTTGAACATTCGCCGAAGTCTGTTTCACACTCACTTCAGCCTTCTTTGGTGGCAATGCTTTCTTCGTCGGTCTCTCATCCGAGGTCTCTCGAGCCTCCTTCCTTCGTCCTCTTGGCAGCTCGTGTTTCGACTTTTTGAGAGACGACTTTGCCACTCTCTGCTGTGACTACAGCCTTGTCTCCTGCGATTTTGATTTCTGTTGTTGGGGGTTTCACTCTCGCCTTTTTCAGGGAGTCCCCGGCAGCAGAAACAGAAACATCCACATTCTCTACCTCCCCTTTTCTCTTCTTTCCCCCTATTTTCTTCCTTGTCCCCTGTACCTCACTCAAGCTAAAAGGAGGAGTTTTGAAAGATTATCGGAACTTGGAGGCCCATTTGCTATATGCAGGCTAATCTGTACCTGTCTGGAGTTTGGAAGGCTTTAGAATGCTTGAAAATTGGGGCTCCATGTCGAATCTGTACCACGCTGCTTCGTGGTCGCTGTTGTGAGGGATGACGCGGGATATTCCCTGATCCAGGCCGAATTGTTTCGCCACCCTATCTGGCCTGTACTGCACAACAGGCACGTGTTGCTTCTCTTCGGAAGTGATGATCGCTATCAGGTCACCTGGAGTTACGATTCGTACGAAATCGTTAATCTCATGATCCTCTGCAGGGTTGGAGGGTCGAACTAAGCGTTCACCTTCTCTGTCGTTGAATAATAGTGGCTTGATGTACCCAGGGAGATGGGTTCCATACGGTCTGTCCACGAAGTTGATGACGTTGTTTATGATGTCCTCAGGGACGACAGTTCGACTGCATTTTCCTTCATACCTCAGGAAGATGATTGGAGATGCCGGTGGTTTCGCTAACGCCCCTAGGATTATAGGCTTTGAAAAATAGATTCAACCTATTTATTGCCGATCCAGTAGTAAATAGCGGCCAAGCCTAGGGAAGATGGAACTCCCAAGACTGAGTTGCATGGGAGGATAGGAGGTCGGGCGGGTCCAATAAACGCCGATTCCAGAGGTTCACTAGGGGTCTCGGACTGATTCATGGGGATCTTCTTCACCGGTATCTGCTGGGGAATCCGACTCATCCATTATGTCTGGTGCACCCACCCGAAGGATCTTAAGTTCGATACAAAATCAGGACCCGGGATAGGAGGAGGGAGCAAATCACTGATTCATGCACCACCTTGAAAGTCCGCTCACATTCCACTCCTGATCCAGCTAGAGGGCACTACTGAAGATAGGAGGAATTCTCTGCTGCTC
Source organism: Protea cynaroides (assembly GCA_028583415.1). Lineage (NCBI taxonomy): Eukaryota > Viridiplantae > Streptophyta > Magnoliopsida > Proteales > Proteaceae > Protea > Protea cynaroides. Next base: position 19,813 of record JAMYWD010000487.1, on the reverse strand, counting down.
TAACTCTCCCGCGGACAAGAGATCAGATTCCCCTTCCAGAGGTATCAGTTACCAGTGACAGGAGCGATGAAGGCCTTCTAATCGGTGCTCGGATCAGAATCAGTTCAATCGAATCCCCTTGAATGACACCTATCAGATCTATTATCCCCCGTGGAATCGAGAACAGGAGAAAGAGGAAAGGAAGGGCGCCGGTAAGGCGATCTTGAAGACTGAGACTGAAGTGACCGCCCACCCATCTGATGAAATCCAGGAAAAGCAGGCTTGTTCGACCAGAGATCAAAAGCTGCTCGGAAGAGGTCACTGATTGCCCGGAGTGACAGGCAGGATCAGATCGGAATCAGTCCCACTTTTTGTCGATTACCCCAAAAATGGATAGCCAGTCAGCATTGAATGCCACCAGTCATTATGGCCAGACATAATGGATGAGTCGGAGATGGCTCGAAGAATGATTTTTTGAGTTCGAGTTCATAGATAAAGGAAGGAAAGACAATTGAATTCCCTCTTCATGATGCATTACTCATCCTTAAAGCTGAGGGGCACCGACAGGCTTTGAGCACCCGGGATAGGAAGTCCATTACTGAGAAAAGTTGCCTCTTTCGGTCTTTTTGTCTATTACGCAGGGGCAAGTGAATTGATAGGATTGAATATCCCCCAGGGATGGCAGTTATCAGCAGCTTCGCCTACTTCTTTATTGAAACACAGGAATGGTAGGTAGGGTCGGGGAAGATCAGTTGTGGGAGATAATCACATTAGATCTCGGCCAAGGAGGCATGCTGATATGAGAGGGGCAGCTCTCAATTGAACTGATTGGACCGGAGGAGAAATGATCGATATGCCGTATCCGATGCCAGAGGGAATTTATTTACTAGAGGGTTGAAATATAGGAATTCTTTAATGATTTGCTCGATCAAGAATTCAACCTATTGACGGCCATGAGTTTTGTACTGCCATTAGGCTCTGAAAGAGTCAGAAGGAAGTTTTTTACGGATTTTTTTGACTTTTATCAATCGCCCGATGCGACTGTAGAAGTCCGAAAAATCATATAGATTGGAAGATCTATTAGAGATGAAGATCCGCTAAGGAAGTAGTTCTCTCTGGAAAATATATACTGATTAGAGGTGCATAATGAATGAAAATGCAACAGGAAGGCAGGAATGATTGAATCGAGTCAAATTGCGCTCCTCTGAAACAGTCGGGGTATACAATATTCAACGACTCCTTCAACAACGCCTCTAGTTCAGCTGCACCCGGTTGGCACTCACAAAGTGCCAACCGGGTGTCGCGGTGGGAGTGTCAGCCGAATGCTCAGAGCTAAACAATGTTGGAGAACTATAACATCTTCCACTCTGTGGGCAGAAATCGCTTTATGGTAATGGTAGAGAAAAACCTTTCGAAGAATGAAAGAGAATATAAAAGCTCAGAAAATAGGAGAAACCTTTCTTTCCCGGCCGGGTGGATGGGAATGATTAAAACATGGAATCTAATTCAATCACCACCTGGGTTCCTGGAACAGGGGACAAAATCAATCTCTGGAAACACGTTCTTTGTGGAGAATGCCCCCTGGAGGAAGCTCATTGCAAGGAAACGGAAGTGGGCGTGCACTTTCAATGGTTCAATGGTAAGGCATATCTAAAGTATGAAATAGGAGCGCCTTCTCTTTCTCGCGCGCGCCTTCAAAATATAATCCGAAGAAGCTAAATGGCTTTTTTTTTGCTCCACTACGAGCTAAGCTAAAGGGCGTGTCGAAAAACGAACTCTGGACAAAGTGCATTTCTTTCTTCAATCATTCATTCGATAGGCGTGATTCCCCGGAGGCAGGACACATGCAGTTCACTCGGCCTATTGGAATAGAAGGATTTCTTATGCTATAACTTCCTGCTCTGCTCTCACGTTCATATACCATACCCATGGGGAAGAGGACCGAACGGAACCTTAGTGGCTGGGAAACAGAGATCCCGCGGAGAATCAAAATGGGATTAGATTCAGATTCAGAAAAAGCAAAAAATGGGGGCAAAGTCAACCTAACCGCTTACCTTTTCGTAAGCCGCGCACTTCAGGCCAGGCCTTACTATAACCAACCTCACAGATCCCACTCAATCTTTTACACCGATGTATCGTACTCTCTCGACCAGGTCATCATAAGAAAATACTGCTAAATCTTTCCGAAGTGAGAGAAGGAGGGAAGGCGCGCTAGCGCGCTACAACTAACATAACAGCCAGCTGAAAAACGTTAGCTAGCTAGGCTAGCGCGCTACTCTGGCTCGCTTCTGAAAGCGGAGCTCGCTGCTGTTAAGCCAGCAAACTACGGCTTAA
>JAMYWD010000487.1:0-10000 GCA_028583415.1 Protea cynaroides | reverse complement strand
TTGCCCTATTATCAAGACTTGTAACTGGACCCTAGTACCTCTCAATGAGAGAACTGGCATATTCTTACTAACTAAACAAAGGAAGGCATACAATTTTCATTGCCTCACTCTGGAAAGGAAGGAGAGAGCTCAGAGGGCAAAGGAAGTAGTCTTTCAAGTCAAGAAGCTCGTCGTCTTACTGATTGAGCACTTGGCGAGGCAAGAGTAGATTGACCAAGGATGGGATTCGCGCATACCAATGAATGGAGTCAATAACTTTAGAAAAAAAAGATTTTATTTGTAAACAAGTAAGCAAGAGAGGGTACTCGTGGACCGATTGAGACAGCAAAGAGAAAGAGCCTTTCCAACAAATTCGCGGACAGATGACCAAAGAAAGAAGATAGAGCCTTGCTGACAGATCAGAAGAAAGAAGAGTCTGAGACCCTTGTCCCAATTGAATTGCAAGGGATGACCCTTTCCAGATGACCGATAGAGGTTGGACAGATTCCTGTTACCAGAAGGAGGCGCTGTAAGCGATGGATTCACTGCTCTAGACTTTGCTATAGTTGAATTCACTCCTAGGCCTTAAAAGAGAGCATTTTCTCGCATGTTTAGTGCCCTTTATAAGAAGGCCTATTCGAGAGCTTTCAAGAAAAAAAGAAAAAAGATCTTTCGGCATTGCCAAGAGTGGGAGAAATGTTTTTTAAACGAACAGCCACTGGAGCCTATTGAGACTTTCTACGATCTTACTGATGACGATATCCTAGCGTGGTTAGTTTCCAAGGAATATGAATCAGATGAACCTGAGGGTCCGAAGGAGAAGAAAGATAGTGGGGCCCACCAATTGGGACCCACCAGTGGGGCTCACATTGCTGACTCAAAGAGGAATCAACTACAGCTGGAACAACCCAGAGGAAAAGACATGAAAGATGGTGGTGTGACTAGTATAGAACTATGGAAATAAGTGGAAAGTCAAAAGTCAATGCACTCATGCTATCCACTCAATTAGGGCTTTTTTATAGGGCTATTTTTGTCTAAAGGTGGGGCATGTAGGGCAGAAGTGGTGTCTTTAGTGACATAAAGGTAGGGAGCATGATGTAAGTGGTGAGAGTGAGTTGTCAAGATGTAAGTGGGAGACTGACGTCAATAGAATTTTTTAGAGTTCGATCATTGCCAAGGCTTTCGTGATACGAAAGGCTAGTCCAGAAGCAAAGAATGTTTAAACCACCTGTAAAGGAATAAATAAAAGGAGGATGTCCGGAGGAAAAAAGCCCAGTTGGAGGAAGAGTGAATTTTTTTTTTTCTCTCTTTTTTTTTTCTTTCCTTTTTTTCCCCTTCCCCCTCCCCCCCCCCCCCCCCCCCCCCCCCCCCCCCCCCCCCCCCCCCCCCCCCCCCCCCCCCCCCCCCCCCCCCCCCCCCCCCCCCCCCCCCCCCCCCCCCCCCCCCCCCCCCTCCCATTTATTATTTTTTTTTTTTTTTTTTTTTTTTTTTTTTTTTTTTTTTTTTTTTTTTTTTTTTTTTTTTTTTATTTTATATTTTTTTTTATATATTTTTATTTTTATTTATATTTTTTTTTTTATTTTTTATTTTTTTTTTTTTTTTTTTTTTTTTTTTTTTTTTTTTTCTTTCCCCTTTTTTTTTTTTTTTTTTTTTTCTTTTATTTTTTTTATTTCTTTTATTTTTTTTTTTTTTTTTTTTTTTTTTTTTTTTTTTTTTTTTTTTTTTTTTTTTTTTTTTTTTTTTTTTTTTCTTTTCTCCCCGGCCGGGCCCGCGCGGGGCCGGGCCCCCCCCCCCCCCCCCCCCGTATTTTTTCCCCCCCCCCCCCCTCCCCCCCCCCCCCCCTCTTCCTTCCCCCCTCTCCCTTTTTTTTTTTTTTGGTTTTGTTCCGTTTTTTTGTTCGGGGGGTGTTTTTTCCCCCCCCCCCCCCCCTCCCCCCCCGTGGTTTTTTTCCCCCTTTTTTTTTTTTTCCCCTCCTTCCCTTTTTTGGTCCTTTTGCTTACTTCCGTCATCCATTTTATGCTTGTTCTATGGCTTAAAACTCTAAGTTACTCACTTTACATAGTTTTAAATGATTCCTTCAAGGGCTTCCATTGAAATCTTCCCATGGATGGATGATTTAGGTTTCTCCTAGATCATACCCTCTTTACATACTATTCTAGGGTCTTACATAATTTATGGAGAATGTAATCATACCTTAAGCTTGTTGAGATTCATAGATTTCTCTGAATTTCTTATCCTTAGTCTTCTTCTCCAATTCTCCTTCTCTTCTCCTTCTCTTCTCTTTCTCTCACTTTCAATTAGGGTTTCAAAAGGAGTGAAAGAGGCTAAGGGACGACCTATTTATAGAGGAAAACCTCCCAAAATAAGTCCTATTGAGATTAGAAAAGAATCCCCTTGAATTTAGGAAATTTTCCTATTTACGGTTTCTGTCGGTGATCCTAGGGTCGATGCTAGGGTCGCAGATCCCGTCGACCCTAGGGTTTCAGTTGTCCAACCCTAGGACTAAAAGTCATGGGTCTGTCTTCTGATGAGGTGGGGTCGACCCTACCTATTTAGGTATGCGACCCTACCCTCTATTTTACTATTTTTGGGTCAATTTCATACCTGGTCTTGCGATTTCCTTCACGCACTTGGTCCACTTGGCTCGACCATGATAGGTAGACCTGGTACAACCTGGTAAGACTAGTTCAATATGTGTCTTACAACTCCCCCCTGCTTATAAAAATTCCATCCTCAAAATTTATACATACCTTCCGAGTCGAAAAGATGAGGGTATTTCTTTCGCATAGCATTCTTTTCTTTCCATGTGATTTCTTCTTTATCTCTGCTTCTCCAGGTGACTTTAACATAATAGATGTCACGGTTGCGTAGTCATTGAACCTTTCAGCTGGTGATTTCAGTTGGTGCTACTTCAAATGTCAAATCAACAGTCAAATCAGGTAGATCTACTGTCAAAACGTGCGTTGGATCTCTGACATACTTCTTTAGTAAGGAGATATGAAATACATCATGCACATTTGATATAGATGGTGGTAGTGCTAACTGGTAGGCCATTATTCCACGTTTGGCTAAAATCTCATACGGCCCGACATATCTCGGACTTAGTTTCCCTTTCTGTCCGAACCGTTTCAAACAACGCATAGGTGACACTTTGAGGAATACCTTATCACCTACGACAAATTCAAGGTCTCGGCGTCGAGTATCTGCATATTGCTTTTGATAATTCTGAGCCATTCTCATTCTTTCCTTGATGATGTCGACCACTCTACAAGTCACTTCAATAAATTCTGGTCCAACAATGCAACGTTCTCCAACTTCATTACCAAACAATGGAGTTCGACACTTCCTGCCATATAGTGCTTCATAGGGTGACATCTGTATAGTAGCCTGATAGCTATTGTTATAAGCGAACTCGATCAGTGTAATTTATCATCTCATTATCCTTTAAAATCAATTACACAGGCTCGAAGCATGTCTTCTAAAATCTGAATGGTAAGCTCCGACTGTCCGTCTGTCTGAGGATGGAATGCAGTACTGAACCTCAATGTGGTACCCATAGCCTTTTGCAATCCTTCCCAAAATTTTGAAGTAAATCGTGGATCTCTGTCGGACACAATGCGTTCAAGTACACCGTGTAATCTAACAATATTATCCACATACAACTTAGCTAACCTCTCTAGTGTATACTGGGGTCGTATGGCTATAAATTGAGCTGTTTTAGTCAGGCAGTCTACAATCACCCAAACCGCGTCAACTACTCAGAGAGTCATTGGTAACCCGGTGACAAAGTACATAGTGATCCAGTCCCATTTCCATGCTGGTTCCGGTAACGGCTGTAACAGTCTTGCAGGTCTTTGTCATTCAGCCTTTACTCTCTGACAATTTAGGCATTAAGACACGAACTTAGCTACATCTGCTTTCATTCCTCTCCACCAATATAATTTCTTTAGATCATGATACATTTTTATACTTCCAGAATGTATCGAATAGGCGGTGGTATGGGCTTCCTTCATTAGTCGTTGTCTAGTGTCCAAACTTTTTGTTTCAGGTACACATATTCTTCCTTTGTACTTCAGTACCTTTCCATCGTCCAAGGCAAACTCAGGGATAATCCTAGCTTATTCGATGTCCTCTTGTACCGTTCTTAGATAAGGGTCTGATTTAATATCTATTTTCACTTCATCAATTATATCCGGTACAATCTTCAATGTGGCAAACATACTTGAAAACTGATGAATAAACCCTTGGTTAGTTGATTCACCCAGTGCATCTATCACAAACTACTCATTACCGTAATTGAACACTTTTCCGATAGTACACATTGCGGCAGTTGTGTTAACCTCTCCTTGAGATTTTATCATTGCCATTCTACTCAGCACGTCAGCAACCACATTAGCTTTTCCCGGATGATACTGGATATCACAATCATAATCTTTCAATAGTTTCAGCCATCTTCTTTGTCTAATATTCAACTCCTTCTGATTAGAGAGATAAGTAAGACTCTTATGATCTTATTTAATCTGAAATTTCTCTCCGTACAAGTAATGTCTCCATATCTTGACAGCTTGTACTACTGCCGCTAATTCCAAATCATTAGTAGGATAGTTCTTCTCATATGTCTTCAATTGTCTTGAGGCATAAGCAATTACTTGTTCTCCTTGCATAAGTACACATCCTAATCCCAATCCTGACGCATCAGTGTACAAAATAAATGGCTATCCTAGAATCAAAATGGTCAACATCGGAGCAGATATCAATCTAGTCTTCAATGTTTGGAAACTCTTCTCGCATTTCTCAGTCCAAACAAACTTTTTACCCTCCTTAGTCAAACTGGTGAGAGGTACGGCAATTCGAGAATAGTCTTCCATAAATCTTCGATAATAACCAGCTAGACCCAGGAAACTTCTAATTTCTGCAACGCTCTTTGGTGCTTCCCACTTTACGATGGCTTCGATCTTGCTAGGATCCACTTTAATTCCTTCAGCGGATACAATATGGCCTAGGAATGCGACCTCATTTAGCCAAAACTCACACATTGTAAATTTAGCGTAAAGTTTCTCTTTCCGTAATCGCTGCAGTGCGGCGTTTAGATTCATAATATGAGTTTCCTTGTCCTTGGAGTAGACCAATATGTCATCAATGAATACAATAACTGACATATCCAACATATCATGGAATACCCGATTCATAAGTTCCATAAAAGTTGCTGGTACGTTTGTCAATCCACAAGACATGACCAAAAATTCATAATGTCCATATCTGGTCTTGAATGTTGTCTTGGGAATATCAGCGTCTATGATCTTCAACTGAAGGTAGCCTGATCGAACATCGATTTTGGAGAACACTTTGGCACCTTGCAACTGATCGAACAAGTCATCGATCCGAGGCAATGGATATCGATTCTTGATTGTCTGCTTATTCAGTTCCCAGTAGTCTATACACAGTCAAACACTACCGTCCTTCTTTACGAATAATACTGGCGCTCCCCATGGTGATATGCTAGGTCAGATGTAACCCTTGTCTAGTAGAACTTGTAACTGTACCTTTAATTCCTTTAGTTTAGTAGGAGCCATTCGATAAGGTGCTTTAGATACTGGTGCGGGTCCTGGTATAAGATCTATAACGAACTCTATCGCTCGGTCGGGTGGTAGTCCTGGTAACTCTTCAGGAAAAACATCTAGGAAGTCATGCACAACCTCAATATCCTCCATTTGTGGTGCTTCCTTGTTATGATCGACCACAGATACTAGATACCCAACTGCTCCTTTCTCAAGGCACTTCCTAGCCTTTAATGCAGAGAGTATGAGCTTTCGTTTACGGGAAAGTTTACTTCCTGCAAAACTTAACTCGGCTCCTTCCTTGTCTTTAAATGTCAGCTTCTTTTCGGCTCATAATAGGTTTGCAGAATGCCAAGCTAACCAGTCCATTCCCAAGATGACGTTAAAGTTTGCCATCTCAAGTTGAATCAGGGTTGCATCTAGAGTTTTCTCATCAGTAAGGACTGGACATGGACCATAACTTGTTTCTAATTCCACTTCTAATCCCATCGGTGACCATACAATCAGTTTATAATCTAGATATTTGAGTGGTAGGTTCAGCTTCTTTCCAAATGACACAGATATGAAAGAATGGATAGCTCCTGAATCAAAGAGTACTCTGGCGGGAATGCCATTAGTAGGTACGATACCTGTGATTTGTCTTAATTTAGTCTACATGCTCACACAATGTAACACAAAATGAAAGGTTTCGGTCATACCTGTGACCACATCAGGTGATGCGGCAGCATCCTCAGATGTAACAGCATAGACTCGACCTTGTTGTAGTTGTTTTCTAGGCTTAGTACACTCTCTTGAGAAATGCCCTACTTGATTGCAGTTAAAACATCTTATTCCTTCACCATTTTTCTTTGGTTGCGGTGGGGCTGCTGAAGTGGTCTTGGCTGCAGCATTGAAGCCTTGAGTACGGAAGGGTTTGAATGCCTCGGTGTTCCCTCCGTTGTAAGAATTTCCATTTGACCTTTTAATACCCCTATTTTGAGAAAAATAGCTCTCTTTCTGGCTCGACTCTATCACGCGAGCAATTTGTACGATTTCATTGTAGACTTTCTTCTCAAGTCCCAGAACATGTTCACGAATGTTTCCCCTGAGTCCCATGATGAACCTTCGGGTCTTTGTGTTTTCCTCTTGCATGCTGGAGGGTGCAAAGAAGAACATCTCCTCATAACACTATTGATATGCATCCACAGTCATTTGCCCCTGATACAAACTCAGGAACTCTCTCCCCATAAAATCTTTGAAACTCTTAGGAAAATACTTCTCAAAGAATGCCTCCTTATATATATCCCAGGTTAGTTGGGCATTCTTTGTCAACAGATACATCCATGTTGACTTCCACTAGTGGTGTGCATCACCTTTCAGCATGAACGTTGCACACAATACTTTCTCCTCTTCATTCACCGACATCATCATAAAATTCCTCTCCATCTCATCGATCCAGTGTGCTGGCCACAACGGATCAGCTGGCTTACCACTACACTCCTTGGGCTTCATATTCAGAAAATGCCCAACTAGTCTAGAGTGGTCTAGTTGATGAGGAACATAAGCCCCATACATAGGTAATTGGTATTGATATCCACCTGGAGCTACTTCAGGGTTTTGTACTTGAGCCTACATGATGGGAGTTTGATGTACCTGGGGTACTGTGTTACTTCCCCCTGGTACTGTGCTTACCGTAGCTTGTACCTGTTGTATTTGTTGCAGTTGTTGTGCCAAATTCATTACGGCTATAGCCAGGTTTGTAGGTGGAGCTGGCAGATTTATAGGATTTTCCTGGCCGTGAGTTACTGGCTGTGCCACATTCGGATTACCTTGTACTTCCAGATTTTCATGGCCTCCTTCCTCCACAGGTGGTGGTGGTGGAATAGAGTTACGGCTTTGTCTGGTCACTCTACGTCCAACCATTATCTGCTCTGGTAGTGGTAATGCCTGAAAATCATAGAATACGTGAGGCAATCATCATATACTTCATTTTCATATTTAAATCCACTAAACAATGATATATTTAAATTTTTCAGATCATTCTGTCAAAAATACTGCATTTTCCATCGTAGGGTCGATGGTAGGGTCGATGGATGTCCGTCTCACACCCCAATTTTACACCATTCAAAATGGTGTGATGAACCGCTAATAAGCCAACGGTTCAACCAGGATCTCTAATAGACTATGTCCATTAAAAATAAAACGATACACATCCACAACAATAATCAGAGTAAATAGACAATAACGGAAGTCTTATAGTAAATGAACTAAGAAATCTAATTGTGATAATCATAGATAAAGTATCAATTTATGTTGTATCAAGTGAGACAAAAGTAAATAAAATATCAATTACATTCCCTTAATAAATTCAAATGAAAATCTAATCGAATACGCATGAGTTGCACTCGGATGAGGGATCATGCGTATCCTCTAAGTCTTCAGCTTCCATTGCAGCAACACGCCCGTACACTGGAGCACTCATATAATCTTCGACAGTGGTACCTGCATCATCAATTAAAAATATTAGACATCGAGAGGGTGAGCACACATCATGGCTCAGTGAGCAAACAAAACAATGCAACAAACATATGCATGCATTCAATTCATATCTTTGGTCTGGTAAATAAGTTTGCAATGCGCTATAGAAAGATTCGGTGGCCGCCTTGCCTCTATGCACAGGGTGTGGAAGCCCGCCCAAAGGTAACGTTTCTTGTCATCCCCATCCACCCTACCATGGAATAGAGATAGTGCTAAAGTGCTGAGGCCCAGCCTATGACACTACCCCTGATACTCTACCCATACCAACACATAACCCCCTGCTAGCGAGGGCTAGCAAACTGGGCTCGTAACTAACAAATCCTAATGCCAATCAGTGTATCCAAGGCCTCACCCCAGTATCCCTCAATACGTCCATAGAGATAGGGCTAAGGCCCCCCGACAGAGTCAGAGACTACACGGTCCGAGACCACCTCCCCTCATACACTATGACGTAATAGCTCTGCTAAGGTAATGGCGATACGACGATGTCAATGGACAAGACTAGAGTTAGAGATAGAGCTAGAGTGCTGAGGCCCGGCCTATGACACCCCCCCTAATACTTGCTCGCATCAAGCACACCAACCACATACATACATTCACATGTCTATTCCTATCATCATCATCATCATCATGTTATAAATAATAATTTAAATATGCATGAACAATAATAATAGAAATATTGGATGACATGTTGAATGCACATGCAAGCATACACGCATAGAATCAATCATGGCATTGGACTCAAGAATAAAATAGTTTATTATAAACCAATTAGTTTAGGTCTTGTTCCCTCACCTTTGCTTGATTGTAGATCCTCTTTCAAGCTTTAAGAATCAAGTAAATATCACTATTATATCACTAGAAGACCTAATCAAGTCGATAGAATTTAATTAGAATTAATTCTGATTTCAAAAAGCCTACTGTTAACTGGGGGTCTATGCCAGGGTCCGAGGTTCCATCGACCCTGGGTGCTACCACCCAGATTCTGGACTTCCCAAACACTGGGGGTCGATTGTTAGGGTCTGGTAGGGTCGATTGTCCATCGACCCCCGTGCGACCCCCCTTGGGTTTAGTCAAAATTCTCATCCTACAGTCCATTCTTCGTGTTTGGGTCCTATGGCTTGCTTCTACAATCCACTCCATAGGTGATCTATGGTCTAGAACCCTAGTTTATTCATCTATATGATTTTTATGATCTCTCCCATGGTTTTTCATGAAAACCTAACCATGGGTGGATGATTTGGGTTTCTCCTAGATCATTTCCTCTTCACTATCTATTCTAAGGTCTTTAGAATTACATGGAGATAGCATCCATACCTGAGAATTAGGCTTGTTTCTCCGAAGCCTTCTCTTTGATCTTCTTCTCCACTTTCCTTCACTTCTCTAACTCTTCTCATTCTCTTCTCTTCTCTTTCTCTCAATCCAACTAGGGTTCTAAAAGGAGTGAAAGAGGCTTAGGGACGTCCTATTTATAGAGTAGAAACTCCCAAAATAAGTTCCATTGAGATTAGGAAAGAATCCCATTGAAATTTAGGAAGTTTCCAATTCACGATTTCTGTCGGCAAACTGGGGGTCGATGAGGGGGTCGGAGATCCCGTCGACCCCTGGTTCTAAATTGTCCGACCCCCGGTCAGAAACTCAGGGTCTGACTTTTTATACTGGGGGGTCCGACCCTGCCTAGCTTGGTGTGTGACCCTCCCCCTATTTTTAGTGTTTTTGGGTCAGTTTAATACCTAGGATCGTGATCTCCCTCTCGCACTTGATCCATTTGGCTCGACCTTGATGGGTAGACCTGGTTCAAGGTGGTAAGACTGGGTTAGTTCGATACGGGTCTTACAACTCCCCCCCTACTTATAAAAATTTTGTCTTCGAAATTGTACATACCTTCCGAGTCAAATAGATGAGGATATTGCTTTCGCATAGCATTCTCTTCTTCCCATGTAATT
>JAMYWD010000486.1:0-25000 GCA_028583415.1 Protea cynaroides | reverse complement strand
CAGCTTTGAGAAACTTTGAACAGCCTTCAATGATAGTGAAGCTCGAACCATAAAGCTCGTCTTGATTATAGGCTTCCCATCTCCTCCACAATCACCATGAATGAACAATAAACAGCCTACCAACCTCTCTCAGAGATTCAGAAATCCATTGATGCACAGAGAAGAGGTAGATGGTGATGAATCATCTCACTGGACACACAAACTGGGAAAATCCCTCTCTGTAGCTTCAAAGCACACTCTTCAATATTTTTCTATACTTTCATGACTCCCAACGGTTCCCAATAGGTAGAGCTTCCAAAAATATGAAAGTTGCAATTTGAACGGACCGATTTGGAGCTCGGATGAAGAAGATATGGCAATTTGAAGTTCGGCGAATCACAGATAAGAAAAGAGAATCTTTCCTTTTATAAACACGCACCCGCGCCGCACCGTAGCCGCGCCGTCGATGCGCTGTCGTGATCACATTGGCGGATATGGGATCTTCTCTGCTAGCCATTGGATTTGTCTATTAATGGCGGGATTTGACAAGCGCCAACGGATCTGGATAAATAGCGTCTCCGATCTTCAGCATGAACAAAGCCCTTTGGATCAGGATCTGCGCCACTCTTGTACTAAATACGCGCCACATGGAATCGAGAATCAGTTTCAATATGACGCGGCTCACTAATTTAACTTACCTCCAACCAATCATAGAACACGCGATAGAATCTGACGCGACCGCCTGATAGACACCTGATACCGCCTTCATCTGGACTGTCCAATCTGCATCAAGCCTTCGTAGCTTCATCTGGACTTTAGATTTCACATATTCTCTATTTTTTATGCCGAAAATACCCATGAAAACCTCCTTAATGACCTATGTAATCACTTTTTCTTCAAAACTACCCTGTACGAGTGATTTCTTCCCGAGAAGATATCACTCTAGAACATTGCCTTTCTCTCTCTAGGCATTCTGTCGAATGGTTTCGGCGCATGCACATTGGCTCTGTGCGCACAGCTGTGCTGCCTTGCGGCATGGCTTGCGCACAGCAGCAGTGTGCGTGTGCCATGGCTGCCTACCTGTGGCTTGGCCTGCGGGCCTTGCTGCTGCTTGCTTGTGGCTTGGCCTGCGGGCCTTGCTGCTGCTTGCCTGTGGCTTGGCCTGCGGGCCTTGCTGCTGCTTGCCTTTGGCTTGGCCTGCAGGCCTTGCTGCTGCTTGCTTGTGGTGCCATGTGGTTGGCCATCTGGCTGGCTGCCACTATGGTGCAGCGGCCCTCGGCCAGGCTGGTTGCCATGGTGGCATGCCACCTAGGCACAGTGGGTCCCACCCGCACCTGGGTCCCATAATTTTCTCTCTCCTCTCTCTCTATAGGCTTCGCTCTCTTCTTTCTCTCTGTACAGACTCCCTCCATTTTTCATGCTTTAGAAGGTATCCAATCCAACACTGTGATAAACACTGTCACATCACTTGTAACAAAGCCACATCGCCTGTTTCACTGTCATATCGCCTGTAGGGTCCGCAGACACTCTCTCTCATCAAACTTGGCCTAGTTAGCTCAATTTGCCAATAATTACAATACGAAGGCCAACAGTTTATAAATTCTACGGTCGGTTTTGGTCCATAATCGGTCTTATGCTAATCAAGTTAATCTATTAGTATGCACGTTGTTACGGGCTAATGCTAAAGTGTAAATAAAACTCGACAGAGATGTTGATTTTTTATTCAATAATTATTCTCATGTTGCAGATTAGATACCTTCTTCTATGATTGCAAAAGGCGCTTATTAGTTTTGTAATTCCCATATAGAGGAAGATAAGGACGGAAAGAAAGTATAAGAGACTCAAGAAATGAATGAAGGAAAGAGATAATTTAATATTGATGGTTAAAAGCTTTAAGGTTGTATTTGTTTGGTTTAAACTGATATTCAGTTCGTTTTAAAGGTTTTTTGGTTCATTCAGTCGGGCTATACACTTGAACTGTGAATAACAGTTTAATAATCACTCTGGGCCTAAAGCCCAACAAGTTTAATAATCGGGCTGGTTGGTCTTGGTCTATAATCGATCAAGCAAGGTTACACTATAGGGTGTGGGCATCTAATTGACACCCCTATAAGGGGTATATTTGATATTTGGCCTAGGAGTAGTGAGGGAGGTGTGCACAGCTTTAACGGATACCGATCGTCGGTGCCAATAACAGTTGGCATCAGATTACTGTCAAGTAGAAAATCACAACTTAGAAAGTTGTAACATTCTCAAAAGCTAAGTCAAAGATAAAAAGGTTTTTTAAAAATAATTTGAAATTGATTTATCATCATATCAGTTTTTTATGGTGTTATTCACTTATTACCATGTATGCTTCTTAAAGCATATATGTGAAATGACCATATTTTTACGTCATTGAAAAAGAAAGTATTATATTTAAAATGACCATATTTTACGATCATTGAAAAATAAAGTATGTTATTCTATGAGAAAAAAAAAGTATGGTCTTTTATATGTAACTCTTATATAGAGAAGAGGATCCTTGTGTTAGCTAAGTACTGTTAGGCTCAACATAACCAAATTACAATAATGAAAGAAGGTAAAAAAAATTACCTATGCAAGGAGTGTGAGACTACTCTTGCGATATGCAATGATACGATGATATGAAAGTGAAGATGCTTGTAGAAAGATTTCTCATGAATGTTGACCATAGGAGAAGTAATGTAGAGAGCCTTTCAATTTTAAGCTTTGAACTTTGGAGAGATTCTCAAGTGAACGTTTGAGTGAGTTGCTTGATTTCTGTGTTTGTAAAAATAGATTAGTAATTGCAATATTTAGCTCAAGGAAATGTTTCTTAGAGTTGGTGAATAGTTCTTCTTAATCCTCTCATCAAGAAGATAGTTAAAGGCTCATTGAATGGTTTAAGTGACTCACTAAAACAAATTTTAATGGATCTATTTTGTTATTGCCATTCTACTAGTGGGTCCCTCCTATAGACTAGTAAAAATATGGCAACTGAAAATATAGCTGTTATTTGACAGCTAGGAGGTTTCGGTCATCTGGTTGATATCCAGTCAACCAGTAGGTCTCTAGTAGAAACTGTGCTTTTCAACTCAACTCTATGTCGGCCGATGACTAATGAATTATTTCACTCAAGTCCATTTAAGACATTTCTTGGCCAGTTGATATCACTACAACAATAAGCATTTTTGGCGATTGGAATTGGCGACGGTATCAAAAATTCCGTCGTGGAAAAGCATTTTAGCCTATAGGATTTAAGTTCCCATTGCTGAAAATAATTTTAATCGACAATAGATAAATTACTATCGCCAAAAATCAATTTAGTCGATGGGATCTAAATTACCATTGTGAAAAATAATTTTAGTCGATGGGATATAAATTCCCATTGCCAAAATTCATTTTGCCATTGAGATCTAAATTCCCATCACCAAAAATCATTGGATCTAAATTCCCATCGCAAAAATCGTTTTAGCCAACAAGATATAAGTTCCTGTCGCCAAAAATAAGTTTAGCTAATGGTATCTAAAATCCCGTCCCCTAAAATGGCTTTGAGCCTATGCGGCTTAGAACCCCGTCGCCTAAAATGAATTTTAGCTGGCGGTAATTTTTGTTTTGTTTCGAAAAATAAAAATTAGGGCATTTTAGTTTTATCACCTCTCTTCCTCAATCTCTCACTTTTACAATTTCACCTAACAGTCGCTCCCTCTCTCCCTTTCTTCGATCACTCTGCCTCCCCGGCCAATACTCTTCCTCTCTCCGATCATTCTATCTCTCCGGCCAATACTCTCCTATTTCGACAAAGGGAGGAATCTGATTTCGTGAAAGGGGTTGTCGGCCATGAGGAGAAGCAAGGGGAAGAATGAGAGTAAAAAAAAGCTAAAGAACGGGGCTAAGGGAGAAAAATCTGTGAGAGAGAAAAGGGTGAGAGCAGAAAAAATAAGAAGAAGAGGGGGTCGGTTACAGGTAGGAGAGCAGAAAAAATAGGAAGAAGAGGGGTTCGATTATGGCTGGGAGAGAAGTGAATCCGAGAGAAGAAAGGGGCAAAAATGAGAGGAGAAACAGAGAGAAGAAGGCGGCTGGAGCCGTGAGATTGAGTGAGGAAGAAGCAAGAGCAAAGAGAAAAAGGAAGAAACGAAGATGAAGAAGAGGAAGAATGGAGAAGAAAGAGGGGATACCCACTTTACTTTCCATCGAATATGAGGTGAGGTGTGGGAGGGAAACAACAGCTCCATGGGTAGCAACAACTGGAATTTCTGCAACAAAAATAGTAAGGGCGTGTATGCATGAGATTCTAAAATTGAAGCTGAGCAATTGAAGAGAAGAATTTAAGTGAGAAGTCAAGAATTTCGAAAACCAAGAATTTCAGCAATGTAGGGGTATATTTGGTTTCACTTTGAGTTGGGTATTCACGAGATTGGAAGAAGGGTTCTTCTACTGAACTCCTAAGAATCCTAAGGAAGGAATTCGAGCCAATTTCTTAGAAGCTTGGAGGGTTTGAGTTGTAGGATTTATTCCTGGGAAGAAAATGCATGAAAGGTAGGAGTTAATGATCTGAGATAACACCTTGAATGGAAAGGATAAGCAGAAGAAAATAATTTGGTTCAGGACAATGGAATCAATGGTAATGATGAATCTCCCAAGTTCTCCATATCAAGTGTTCAACATTAATCCTAAATGAGAGTATAAGTGGGAAGCATTGGTCATCATGTCCCACTGCTAGATTTTATACAATACGTGCCATCCAAGATCATGTTAGGTGTGCTCTACAGTCCAATGGATGAATATTAGACCCAAAACGTAGAGGGATTGAAGTTGCTGTGGATCAAGTAGTTACCCTTCTTTTTTTTTTTTTTGTTCCAATCATTTTCATCCCTTAATACTATTGCTTAGGTTAAATGTCAGTTTCATATGCTTGAGTTTAACCCCATAGTGGGTTTGGTCTAATTACATGAAGGTTTGATCCAACCCTATGGTGGGAGTGGTTTAATTACATTGGGTTGAATTGATTTATTTCTTATGTGCAAATCTGGCTTAATTGGAACTAGTTGTTTTAATGTGTGCCTAAATCTGATCCATTTTGTGCCATGAAATGTTTATTTTATTGAAATGAAACTGGTTTAGATACAAGCTTAAACCAGTCCATTTCCTTTGCCTTGTTCAGCCCAATTAAGTATTTAAATCTGGTTCATCTTTGTGCTTAAGCCAGTCTGATTCAAATGCTAAATGCACTTTCATTTTAAATGATGTAAATCTGGTTTCACTCATTGCCATAACCCAATGTAAAAAGAATTTCTCAACCATGGAAATTCTAGATCAAGATTTCCAATCAAATGAAATGTTAAAAGGTGTGAGGGATATTGCTGCTAAGCGAAAGTCTGAAATACTTCTAGTTTTCTCTAGTCCCACATGGTTTTACTTA
The DNA here is from genome assembly GCA_028583415.1 of Protea cynaroides. Taxonomy (NCBI): domain Eukaryota; kingdom Viridiplantae; phylum Streptophyta; class Magnoliopsida; order Proteales; family Proteaceae; genus Protea; species Protea cynaroides. The sequence goes on along the minus strand of JAMYWD010000486.1, from coordinate 19,599 downwards.
ATCCTCCTTGTAACTTGAATTTTAGCTTTGGTAAGGATAGAGATTTTGCTTGTGCTTCTTTTTCTTTTGTTACCGAAGATGGTTTGGGTTGGGATGCTTCCCTTAATTTCAAAATCTGAATTGTTTTCCTTGAATGTCAAAACCTGGTTTAGGTTTAGATGGTTTATCTCTCATGTCAAATCTGATATCATTTGGAGGGGTTTATGATCCAAACCTGGTCTGTTCTAGTGCTAAAATTGGACTAACCTAAGTGCTTGGCCTATCTTACCCAGAGTTGGTCTAACCCTTTTGTTTTGGGTTTGGTCTAAGTGTTTGGATTGATCTTGTAATCATGCTTAGGTTGGATTTACTTGATACTCATCTGGATTCATGCTTGGTATAATGTGCTTTTATTTGGCCTATCATGCTTAGGACTGGAGACCCTAAAAAGAAAGAAAGAAGAAGATAACCTATCTTGCACTTCTGGCCAGATAGTTCTGGGGCAATGTATGGTATGGTATTGACTCTATTGAGCCTCTAAAGAATTAGCTCTGGGACTTCATAGAATTTGCAATAAAGTACCTACAATGGCTAGGTTCATATGTGAGGTTATGGGATTCTATGATCTGAAAAAATTCAAATGATTGAATAGCAAACAAAATGGTGGTGCCACTGGATGTTTTACATAGCTTGTAGGAACTAAGCATCTTAGTATAGTGGAGCAGCAATTCAAGTTATTAAAATGGTGAAGATTCTAGATAAACCCAAAATTTTCAACATGATAAAAAGAAGATCTGTAGATTGAATTGAAGGTTTTGGGTTTTGTTTAGAAATCAAAGTTTGCTTTCTATTAAATTTAATATGATATATTTTTTCTTGTTAGGGATTTTTGTTTTTGGAAGATGAATTTGTGTTGTTTTACCCTTGTTGCAGTCAGTCTGACAATTTCACATCCTTAATAAATATTCTTTGTTTGTTGAATGGAAAGGAATACAATGAAAATCCTCAAAAGAAAAGAACCCAAAGAAGCTCATGTATCTGTTCAAATTGAACAAAAAGGTTGCATATTTATTCACATTTCCAAAGTAAAAACAAAAAGAAGTTTTCAATTTTCAAATCCATGGATCTGTCATCTGACTTAATAGGCAACTTTACTTTCCCATAGCCTTAAGGCTCAACATTCAGCTACATCCATCTTTGGGTTCATTACTAATGATGTTTGCTAAGGCATGTGAGTGTTTTTTTAAATAGTTGCAAGTTTCAATATATTGTGATGTAGTGCATGCCTTGGGTGGTGGTGGTTTGAATGTTTAGAACATTTGTTTTTACTACAGCTCAGGGGTAAGGATGTTTCTAGATATCAAATTTGAAGAAGAAGATGTGAATGGTTCTGTTTTCTGATTTCTAATGTTAATGCATCAACTTAGATTCACTACATGATGATCTCATCATTCCTGGCTTTATATGTCTAGCATATGCTCTTTGTTATTTCACTTTGGAGAAACATAAGCAGGTGCTTCACCTTTGACAATGCCATCAAACTTTGCCCTTTATCAGGGCTTGGGCGATTCTAAGGAGTTGGCTGCAAAGTGCTAGTATTATTACTGGCAAATAAAAACACATAGTATCTCATCTTATCGTGACTAGTTGTCTGCTGATATTGCTTATTTTGATCTGGTTGATCTATCAGTCGACCGGTGACAAACAATAATGCCTTTGGATTTTCTTGGTCTTTTTCAAGCCAATGTTCTTAGGCTTTAGACTAGTATTAATCTCAATTATGTTGAGTTATTTTGGATGATAGATTGATATCTTCTAAGATTAGTCTACTACATGATGTGCAATGTTATATACATGCATGAACAAGTGTGCTAACTTAGGTCAATGTTTAATAGCCTAAGAATATTTACAATGTGTTCAATCTTTTTATCTTTTTGGTGTGGGTGAATCACCAAAAATCATTGTGTTTATTTCTCTTTTCCCTATTGTTCTTTTACTAAGTTGTTGATTCATAACAACACCTCAATTTAAAGTGGAACAGAAATTCCCATCATTAGAGAGAGAAAGAGAGTAAAAACTTGTATTTGTGTAAAATTTATCAAGCAGTCATGATAAAGCCAAATATTTACCACAAGACAAATCCAATGAGTTCAAATTTCATATACTGATAAACCTCAATGTTACCTACTCACAAGAAATTTTTTAACCCAAGTATAGTTTGTTGAGCAATAAAATGAAGGATTAAAAATCAAGGTTAAGGGCAAGTACACAAAAGTTGTTAGAGTATTGTAATCGTGCATTAACATACATGGGAATGCATGCCAACATACTAGAGGATATTTGATGGCATTAACACATGGCCTATCCAATGTATGTGTTAGCTATCTAATGGATCTAATTGCCACATTATTCTCCACACAGAATACTGAGATGGTTTTCCTTGATAAACTTATCAAGACCCTTTAGTTTTGTTCTTAGTAATTAAGGGTTTATATTGTTATAAGCAAAGTGATGAACAAAGAAATCATAAACCTTTTTCTATTATCCATTGTCTTATTTTTAGAAGTTTCTTAACCAATATAAGAAAATTATTTTTCAAAAATAATTTCAAAATGATTTAATATTGTCATTTTCAAGAATTTTCATTGTTTTATATAATTTTTAGTACACATGTGAAATAATAGCATTTTATCGAAAGAAAATTGTGTTATTGTAAAATGACAAAAATTTAAGATTATAATTTATCTTCCAGCCATATTGGTTATTACAAGATTCTTCACTATATTAAATGCCTTACTTCTTACCTGAAAAGCCTCTACCAATTATTTTCATAACCCTTGAAGTCTAAAAATTTATATTTGTACCACATACATGTTATAGTAGGATTCCAATGCTCTCCAACACAGATGTTGGGCAATGGGACACCTCTCTTAGTGACAATTTTTTTTTTTTTTTGCTAAAGGTCAGCAAAGTGATAGAATTAATAGAAAGAAAAGTAAATAGCATACAAGGAGGACTATTTAGGATAGTAAAAATTCCACCTTCGGCATTGCCATCAGCAGAGCCCAATCCCATAGTCAGAAGAAACTCAAAAAATGAATTAAAAATTATCCAAAACAGTATCTTGGACGTTCAGAAGCATCCCAAACTACCTCTCTAACCACAAAGTTTGGGCATGAATTCCAAGTCTCAGACTTCATGTTTGTTGCTGCCCATTTTGCTAGAGCATCAGCTAGTGTGTTCATTTCTCTTACACATGTGTAATCCTGATTTTTACTTGAGAGAGATTAGATTTAAGTTTATTCCATTCTTGGACTAGATACCAAGGGGATCAGAATGTAAGAAACCATGAAGAACAGAACTTGAATCAAATTCTATCCATAGCTTGTCATACCTTAACCCTAGTGCTTCTTGTAGGCCCTTAACAACAGCAGTTAATTCAGCTTGGTAATTAGTACCATTGTCCAAGTACTTTGCAAAAGCAAATAACACTTTACCTTGATTATCTCTAAACAATCCTCCAACTCCTACATCTCTTGGATTACCTTACCAAGAGAGCATCCATGAACATTTAATTTTATCCATTCCACTGGAGGCTTGAACCATACAACTAGCTTAATGAGTATATGCTTCGGAGTGGCTACATGTAACTTAAAATACTACTGAATATGCAAGTCTTTCACCATTTTGATCACCAGAGGCTTAATATTTGATGCCTCTTTCAAATCCTTTCCTATTTAGAATAAGATTTTTTCCTTTGTGATTTTTAGACCATCATAGCAAATTCTATTCAGAGCTTGCCAAATATTCTGTAGAATGATAAATAACAATGGCATCCAGAGTGTATTAATATATGCAATACACTTCTTTTTCTTCCACCAAGACAAAAGAAGATCCACTGATCTAAACCCTTCCCACCTCATGTCAAAGAATGACAAGATTGCATTCCAAATCCCAGTTGTAAAGGAACAGTCTATAAATAAGTGTTGGAATGTTTCTTCATGGTTTTTTCATAAGTACCATCTAGATGTGATTGGTACCTATTTTTTTCAGGCAGCATCATCAGGGAGCTTATTCAAGCACCATCTTCATCCAAAAGGCTTTATTCCAAATAGCTGCAGCCCAAGGTGGTTTCTGAATATTTTCCTACATGCCCTTACAAGCTGAAGCAATCGAGTACTTTCCTGTTGTGGTAAGAGTCCATATTGGCTTGTCTTCCACTCCCTTCGTTAATGGGATATCCAAAACATCATCAATCAGACTTTGCATTCTTAAGTTTATCACCTGAGGAAATTCCCAACTCTCATTTATGATATAATGAGAAACCTTCTCCTTCTAACTTCTTGTCTCAAAAGGATGAAGACCAAGGTACTCTGTAGCTGAATACAACCCTAGCCAATGATCCAACCAAAATTTAATCTCCTTCCCATTCCCCAGTAGCCATTTTACATCTCTTGTTGTCCAGTCCCAAACAACCTTAACACTCCTCCATACTATCGAAGTGTCATGCACCTGTAAGACCTGTATCAAACTAACCCAGTCTTACCACCTTGTACCAGGTTTACCTATCATGGACGAGATGAATGAACCAAGGGCGTGAAGGAGATCGTGATCCCAGGTATCAAATTGACCCAAAAATACTTAATTTAAAGGGAGGCTCGCATACCCAGCAAGGGAGGGTCGGACCCCCCAAGACAGAAAGTCAGACCCTCTGTTTTACAGGGAAGGTCGGACACTTTAGGAAACCAAGGGTTGACGGGATCATCGACCCTCTCATCGACCCTCAGTTGCTGCCAGAAACTGAAATTAGGAAAGTTTCCAAATTTCGATTGGATTCCTTCCAAATCTCAATGAAACTTAGTTTAGGAGTTTCCACCCTATAAATAGGACGTCCCTAAGCCTCTTTCACTCCTTTTATAACCCTAATTGAATTGAGAGAAAGAGAAGAGAAGGAAGAGAAGAAAAAGAGAAGCAAGGGAGAGAAGAAAAAGTAAAAAGGAGAAGAGTTGCAGAGAAAGAGTATTCTTCTCAGGTATGGATACTAATTCCATGAATTTCTACAGGCCTTAGGTTAGATAAGGATGAGAGTGTGATCTCGGAGAAACCCAAACCATCAACTCATGGTTAGGTTTCCATGGAAAATCATGGGAGAATACATAAAAGCTATATAGGTGGATGATTCATGGTTCTAGACCCAGGAATGTATGTTGAATGGACTGTAGGAGCAAGCCATAGGACCTCAAACACGAAGAATGGACTAAAAGGAGGAAAATTAACTAAAACCCACAGGGGGTCGCACAGAGGGTCGATGACCATCCGACCCTATGTGATTCTGAGTATCGACCCCTAGGGTTCTGGAAGTCCAGATTAGGGGAGGGTCGCACCAGGGGTTGGTCATAACTCAAACCCTACCTCCGACCCTCAGTTAACAGAATGGTTTTAAAAATTAGAATAAATTCTAATTAAATTTTATCGACTTTGTTATATCTTCTAGCAATATAATAGCAATATAAAGGTGATTCTAAAGCTTGGAAGAGGATCTATTAACAAGCTAGTGAGGGAACAAGACCTAAACTAATTGGTTAATAATAAACTACTTTTATTTTCTTGAGTCCAATGCCATGCTTGATTCTATGCGAATATGCTTGTAATGTGCATTCAACATGTCATCCAATATTCCTGCTATTATTGTTTATGCATATTTAATTTTGTTTACTTATAACATGATGATGATGATTTATGCTAGGAATAGGCATGTGAATGTTTGTGTGTGGTTAGTGTGCTTGATGCGAGTAGGGCATCAGGGGAAGTGTTAGGCGATGTTTGATCCGGACACTTTAGCTCTATCTCTGACTCAAGTCTTGTGCATTAGCATCGTCGTATCACCGTTACCTTAGCAGAACTATTGCGACGTAGGGCATCAAGGAGGGTCTCGGTCCTTGAGTCCTATACTCTACCGGGAGGCCTTAGCTCTATCTCTATGGGTGCTCTGAGGGATGCTGGGGTGAGGCCTTGGATACATTGGTTGACATTAGGATTGGTTAGTAGCGAGTCCCGTTTGTAGCCCTAGCCATTAGGGATTAATTTGTTGGTATGGAGTTGTGCATCGATAAACGTGACCTTCGTTGTACAATGTTCATTATGGGTGTTGTGGGCGACGATGAGAGGTTCAACGGGCATATCCACACTCTCGTGCATAGAGGTGCGGCGGCCACCTATCCTTTCTATAGCACAGTGCAAACGTAAAACCAGACCAAAGATATGAATTGATTGCATGCATATGTATTGTTGCATTGTTTTGTTTGCTCACTGAGCCGTGATGTGTGCTCACCCTCTCGACGTCGAATATTTTTAGTTGATGATGCAGGTACCACTGTTGCGGATTATATTGATGCCCCAGCGTATGGACATGTGGCGGTGATTGAAGCTGAAGATGTAGAGGATACGCATGACTCCTCTTGCGAGTGCGACTCATGCGTGTTCGTTTAGGGTTTTTCTTTTATTTAATTATTTGCATTTATTAAAGGGATGTAATGATATTTATTTATGTCTTAGTTGATGCAGAATAATTTGGTATTTAAATATTAATATCACATTTAGATTCTTGAATTTATTTTATTATAAGACTTCCGCTATTGTGTATTTACTCTGATTATGAATGTGGATGTATGGGGTTTAGATAACATGGATATAGCCTACTCGAGATCCTGGTTGAACCGTTGGTTTGTTAGCAGTTCATCACACCATTCTGAATAGTACGAAATTGGGGTGTGACAACTTGGTATCAGAGCTTCAGGTCTTGTCCGCTATACCAGCCGCTAGACCAGCATACTTTCACAACCAATTATGAACTGAGATAGGATAAAAAAAAATTTAATATTAACACACTATAAGCACAAGTGATGTTTGAGACCAATTTAAAAAGAGAATAATGCATCTATTAAAGGGAAAACAATTTTAATACAATGTGAAAGAAACAAACGTATATACATAACTAAAACAGAGTACAGTCCACACCCCGGACAGTTACTCTGTAGTACAAGAAGAAAGAAAAGATACACTCATGAAGCCGGAGGTGAAGGAGGAGGCGGTGCCTCGCGGTCTCTGTCATAGTCATCGGCATAGACTCTAGTCAACCAGGCCACCTGAGTCTGAGTCGCCTGAAGACTAGCTGTGAGATCAACCACCCGCTGATCAGTCTGGCACTGAGCGTCTAGAAGCTCCACTATCCTCAGATCCGATGCGCGCTGAGCCTCTCTAATCTCGTGAAACATACTCAGCACGTCATCAGAAGGTGGACGCGAAGGACCAGCTACATGTGAAGGAGCCACCACAGATGAAGTACCAGCTCCAGCCGTATGCGTGGGTAAAGGCAGTGGTATCAAGTCTACATCCATGTACATGCGGTCATCGTCATCGGTAGGATCCGCATGAACTCTAGCAGCAGTAGCAGCTGCCTCAGCGTCAGTGATCTCGATGTGAGTGTGAGGGCGTACCATCTCGTTCCACTCCTCATCACTTACTTGGGCATCCTGCATGCCCATCTTGCAGATAGCCTCCCAATCTAGAGGCGACGAGAAGGTTTTCTCCTGAATTTTCTCATCCACTAAATCAACCCCCAGGAGGGTAAGCAGAACAGTGATCATACGTCCATAGGGTAGATTACCCCTATGACTGGGCAATGTGGCACTGATCATAGTCCACATGATGATGTAAGGAAGGCAGACGGGCTGTCTAGTGCAAATGTTGTACAGAAGATACTGGGTCAGCTGAGAAACCCTCTCGTAATGGCCACTCTGTGGAATCAGATTATGCTGGATAATCTTGCAAAAGACCCGTGGAGCCGGACGCATATAGCAAGCTCTCATCTGCCAGCGATCAGGTCGTAGCAACTAACTATCAATCTCAGCCCTCATCTCTGTGGAGACGAACTGGGGCTCTCCAGGAGCACAGTAAACCATAGGGCCATCATAGGAAATGCCCAACAAATCTGCTAACTACTGGTAGTCAAAAGAGACCTCAACTCCCTTGACATAGCTAGTAATCCTGAGCTCGTGACCCCTATCCACATCATTGTAATCCCCCACCACCTGGAGATTACAATAAAACTGTCGCACTAAATCTGGGCATGTGCAAGCATCGTAGGTAATGACAGGAAGCCACCCCATATCACCAAAGGCTCCCTCTACGTTGAACAAGGCTAACTCAGCCAAGTTCACCATACGACCTCCCTCCACTTTCTTATGAACAAAGTGGGCATATTGTGCCTCGGCTTCGTTGGAACGGAAGCGAAGAGGATCACGAACTCTGGGTACCTTGGTACGAGCCATGGTATCTGCCAATAAGAAAGAAGAGAAAACAGATAATATGTTAATAAGATAGAAAATCCAAAATTTTGACATTATAACGACGTAAGTTGGCCAAAAGCCTCACTTGTCACCCAGACACGTGGGCAGGAGGACTTACGTAGGTCCCAACATGTCCTACAACACTCAGACAGTAGGAAATTCTAGCTAATGAAGTCCAATTTGAAGAAATTTTGAGAAATCGAAAATTTTGACAAATTAGGGCAAAAAGAGCAAAAATCCAAGTTCTCGATAACCAACCGATGGAACTCAGAAATTTTCGAGGGCTTTCGTTCCTCGAGACACCAATAACAAAAGCCCCCAATAAAAATCGAATTTTTACGGTTGGAAAAAGTTTAATTTGAAAATACAAGTTAAATGGACAAAAACCTAGAAATGGAAACCCAAAAACAGGTAAAAATGAGAAAGCATACCTGTAGGGATGATGTGGACATCGAAACACGGATCCAAACTGACCAAAATAGCGGAGTGGCACTGTAGCAACTCAGAGGCGGGAGACGAGTCGAAACGGGTGAGAAATGATGGGGAATGAACCCAGAATCGGATCTTAAAGGTCTGATTTTTGGTCTGAGGGTTGGACAATTCGACCAGGATCATCGACCCTCGGATCGACCCCCGGATCGACCCTCAGCTCTCTGGAATCTGACAGAAAACCAAGGTCGGATACTGAGGGTCAGATACCCATCGACCCCCACATCGACCCTCAGCTCTCGGGAAGAACAGGTCATTCCCAGGGTCGGATACTGAGGGTCGGACATACCATCGACCCCCACCATCGACCCTGCATAGAAGAGACAATATTTTTCATAAAATGAGCTGAAAATTTTGGAATTTTACATCGATTAGCATGCCTACATGCAGTATAAATGATTGACTCACCTATTTTGATGATTTTCAGGCACCACCAATCTCAGAAGAAAACATGTCTGGACGTAGAGTAACCAGGCAGAGCCGAAATGCAGTTCCACCACCACCTATGGAGGAAACTAGCCAGGAGAATATATATGCATGGGAAAATCCACAGGTTGAACCCCCAGGAAATCCAGATCAGGCAAATCCTACCAACTTGCCACCTCCAGCACCGGAGTTAGCAACCGTGGTAATGAATCTAGCACAGCAGCTGCAACAGTTGCAACATGCACAGGCTCAAATGCAAGTTGCAATGGGGATTATGTTCCAGGCCGCACATCCTACACCCATGCAGACTGGACAAGCCAGTGCAGCACCGGTGGGTGACCACCCAGCACCTCAACCACCAGCTGCACAGATCCCCGTACCTAGTCCGGAAGCAGCTCAGGTTCTGTATTAGTATCCACAACCTACGTTTGGGGCATACCCCCAAAATCAGATGGATCACTCTCGACTGGTTGAGAGATTTCTGAAGATGAAGCCCAAGGAATTTAACAGTAAACCGTTGGATCCGTTATGGCCAGCACATTGGATCGACGAGATGGAGAGAAACTTTCCCATGATAACTATTACTGAAGAAGAAAAGGTGTTATGTGCCACCTTCATGCTGAAAGGCGATGCACATCATTGGTGGAAATCTACCAGGGCATATCTACTGACCAAGCACGCCCTATTGACTTGGGCTATTTATAAAGAAACGTTCTTTGAGAAGTATTTTCCCTGAAGCTTCAAGGATTCTATGGAGAAGGAGTTCCTGAGTTTATATCAGGGCCAGATGTCTGTGGATGCATATCAACAGCGTTATGAGGAGCTATTTTTCTTTGCACCACTTAGTATGCAAGAAGAGGACACCAAAACCCATAGATTTGTCACGGGACTCAGAGGAAGCATCAGAGAGCACGTGCTGGGCTTAGACAAGAAGATTTATAATGAAGCCGTACAAATTGCTCGAGTTATAGAATCGAGCCAGAAGGAAAGCTATTTTATGCAAAACAGAGGTGTGAAAAGGCCAGCTGGTAATTCTTACAACGGAGGTAATAACAAGACATACAAGCCTTTCCGTACTCAGAATTTCACCGCTGCACCCAAGACCACTCAAGCGGCTCAGCAGCAACCAAAGCCAAATACTGAAAGTCCAAGATGTTATAATTGCAATCAAGTGGGACATATGATAAGAGAGTGTCCTAAACCCCAGAAGCCACAACATCAAGGACGAGTTTATGCTGTTACGTCTGAGGAAGCTGCCGCATCGCCCGATGCGATCACAGGTATGACCTAAACCTTTAAGTTGTATTACAATATGTAAGCATGTAGACTAAGTTTAAACGAATCACAGGTATCGTACCTATAAATGGCATACCCGCCAGAGTACTCTTCGATTCAGGAGCTACTCATTCCTTTATATCGATGTCGTTTGGAAAGAAACTAAACTTACCCATCAAAACATTGGACTACAAACTACTTGTACGGTCACCGATGGGGTTAGAAGTGGAATAAGAGAAAGGTTATGGGCCATGTCCAGTTCTCATTGGTGAGAAAATCTTAGATGCAACCTTGATCCAACTTGGGATGGCAGACTTTGATGTCATCTTGGGAATGGACTGGTCAGCTCGGCATTCGGCAAACCTATTATGCGCCGAAAAGAAGCTAACATTTAGAGACAAAGAAGGAGCAGAATTCAGTTTTGCGGGAACCAAACTTCCCCGTAAACGCAAGTTCATACGATCAGCACTAAAGGCGAAGAAGTGCCTTGAGAAGGGAGCAGTTGGATATCTAGTACCAGTGGTCGACCTAACCAAGGAAGCACCACGAATGGAAGATATGTCGTGCGGGACTATCCCGACGTATTTTCGGAGGAACTACCAGGATTACCACCCGACAGAGCCACCGAGTTTGTGATAGACCTTATACCTGGAGCCGCACCAGTATCAAAAGCACCTTATAGAATCGCTCCTACTTAACTGAAGGAATTGAAAGTGCAACTACAGGAACTGCTGGACAAGGGTTATATTCAACCCAGTATATCACCATGGGGAGCACCGGTATTATTCGTAAAGAAAAAGGATGGTAGCATTCGATTATGTATCGACTATCGGGAGCTGAACAAACTGACAATCAAGAATCGATATCCACTACCTCGGATCGATGACTTATTCGATCAGTTGCAAGAAGCGAAAGTATTTTCTAAGATCGACCTTCAGTCCGGTTATCATCAGCTGAAGATTAAAGAGGGTGGTATTCCTAAGGCAGCTTTCAGGACCAGATATGGACATTATGAATTCTTGGTCATGTCTTTTGGATTAACAAACGCACCAGCAACTTTCATGGAACTTATGAATCGGGTTTTTCACGACATGTTGGATACGTCAGTTATAGTATTTATTGATAATATATTGGTATATTCCAAGGACAAGGAAACCCACGTTAAGAATCTAAACGCTGTCCTACAATGTTTAAGGAAAGAGAAGTTGTATGCAAAATTTTCAAAGTGTGAGTTTTGGCTAAGTGAAGTCGCCTTCCTAGGCCATGTGGTATCCGCTGAAGGAATCAAAGTGGACCCCAGCAAGATCGAGGCTATTGTAAAGTGGGAAGCACCAAAAAGCGTTGCAGAAATAAGAAGTTTTCTGGGTCTCGCTGGATATTATCGGAGATTTTTGGAAGACTATTCTCGGATTGCCATACCTCTCACCAGTTTGACTAAGAAAGGTGAAAAGTTTGTGTGGATGGATAAATGTGAGAAGAGCTTTCAGACATTGAAGACCAGATTGATATCCGGTCTGATTTTGACTATTCCTGTTCTAGGACAGCCATTTACCCTATACACTGATGCGTCAGGACTGGGATTAGGATGTGTACTTATGCAAGGGGAACAAGTAATTGCTTATGCCTCGAGACAGTTAAAGATACATGAGAAAAATTATCCCACTCATGATTTGGAGTTAGCGGCAGTAGTACATGCTGTCAAGATATGGAGACATTACCTGTCACACCCCAATTCTGCACCAACCAGAATGGTGTGATGAACCGTCAATAAACCAACGGTTCAACCAGGATCTCAAAATAGGCTATCCCACATACGATAAACCAAAACACATTCTACATTAATCAGAGGTAATAAAGTAAATAGCAGAAGTCTTACAGATAATGAACTGAGGTCTAATCATGATAAATAATTAATATTCCATTTATTTCCATGTAACCAAAACATAATTTAATACATATTACAATATCCAAATACGAAAACTAAACACTAAATGTATCCACCAATTCAAATGCTCGCTTAACAAACCATGTTCGTCCTCCACACCTTGCTCATCATAGCCACCACATGTTCATATGTTGGCGTGTCGACATAATCTTCAATCATAGTACCTGCAACATCATAAACTAAAAAGAATTACGCGCGCGAGGGTCAGCTCTCCAACTTGAGCTCAGTGAGTAAACAAAACAATGCAACAATCCATATGCATGCAATCAATTCATATCTTTGGTCTGGTTTAAAGTTTGCAATGTGCTATAGAAAGGATAGGTGGCCGCCACACCTCTATACACGACTGTGTGGAAACACCCAATGAAAATGGCACCGTCGCCCCACATGCACCCACCATGGACAATATACACCCCATGAAAATGGCATGGCTGTACCGGTTGCCCATACCAACACGTAAGCCCCTATTGGCGAGGACTTGCAAACTGGGCTCGCAACTAACCAACCCTAATGCCAAACAATGTATCCAAGGCCTCACCCCAGCATCCCTCAATACATCCATAGAGATAGAGCTAGGGTCTGGTGACCAGGCTGAACCACAATGCCACGTCCCCCCCTGATACCCTACGACATATTAGTTCCGCTAAGGTAATGGCGATACGACGACGTTAGTGGACAAGACTTGAGTAGAGATAGAGCTAGAGTCTGGTGACCAGGCTGAACCACAATACCACGTCCTCCCCCTGATGCTCCCCTCGCATCAAGCACACTAACACTTGCTTCGTGGGCATGACTTGAATAGACCATGGCACAATATACACCCCATGAAGAACGGTCATGGCTGTACCGGTTGATACCATCCCTACCCGCACCATATACACTAGCCAAACACAAACATTCACATGCCTATTCCTATCATCATCATCATCATCATGTTATAAACAATAAATTTAAATATGCATGAACAGTAATAATAGAAATATTGGATGACATGTTGAATGCACATTAAAAGCATACACGCATAAAATCATTCATGGCATCGGACTCAAGAAATAAAAACAATTTATTATTAACCAATTAGTTTAGGTCTTGTTCCCTCACCTTAGCTTGTTAATAGATCCTCTTCCAAGCTTTAGAATCACCTTTATATTGTTATTATATTGCTAGAAGACCTAACAAAGTCGAAAGAATTTAATCAGAATTAATTCCAAATTTAAAAATCATTCTGTTAACTGAGGGTCGGAGGTAGGGTCGGAGTCATGATCGACCATGGGTACGACCCTCCCCCTAATCTGAACTTCCCGAACACTGAGGGTCGATGCTAGGGTCGGATCTACCATCGACCCTAGGTGCGACCCTCCATGGTTTGAGTCGAAAATATCAGATTTCGTTCTCTCTTTCATGGTTAGGTCCTATGGCTTACTTCCACAATCCATTCTATACATGTTCTATGGTTTAGAACTATACTTTATTCACCTACATGGTTTTAATGATCTCCTCCATGGTTTTCCATGAAAATCTAACCATGGATGGATGATTTGGGTTTCTTCTAAGTCATATCCTCTTCATAAACCATTCTAAAGTCTTAAACAAATCATGGGGAATGTATTCATACCTTAGTTTTGCTGAGATTCAGAGTTCCTCTGAATTTCTTCTTCTTCCTTAGCCTTTTCTTCAAGTTTTCCTTCTCTTCTTCTCTTCCTTCTCTTCTCTTTCTCTCAATCCAATTAGGGTTCTAAAAGGAGTGAAAGAGGCTTAGGGACATCCTATTTATAGGGTAAAACCTCCCAAAAGAAGTCCCATTGAGTTTAGGAAAGGTTCCAATTGAAATTAGGAAGGTTTCTCAATTTTCAGTTCGTGCTGTTTTTCCCGAATGCCGAGGGTCGATGGTGAGGGTCGATGGGAGGGTCGGACAACTCATAGACCCTGCGACCCATGGTTGACGGTCGATGGTGAGGGTCGATGGGAGGGTCGGACCTGCCTGTTAAAACATGCGACCCTACCCTCTTTTTGACTATTTTTGGGTATATGAAATCATATTGGGTCTTGGGTTTCTTCACATACTTGGTCCACTTGGCTCGACCATGATATGTAGATGGGTCCCGACACGAAATTTAAGGTTAGGCCAGGTTCGTGGTGTGTGGGTCTTACAACTCCACCACCCTTAAAAGCAATTTCGTCCTCGAAATTTGAAAGTACAGATCTCACAACTCCCCCATCCTTAAAATAAATTTTGTCCACAAAATTTTAATTTACTTCGGAGTCAATAGGTGGGAATTCTATTTCCGTATTGCATATTCTTCTTTCCATGCCATCTTCTCCACGTCTTGTCTTCATCAGATTATCTTCATATAATAATTATCCCAGTTTTGGAAATATTGTACCTTTCCACTAGTGAACTAGGCTGGTACCACTTCAATAGTTAAACATTCTATCTAATCCAGTGATTGCGTAGTCAATACCTTTGATATGGATCTCCAATGTATTTCTTCAATAGAGACACACGAAATACATCATGCATACTAGACATGGATAGCGGTAACGCTAATTGATATGCAACTTTTCTACTTCTCTCCAAAGTTTATAAAATCCGACACAAATATAGAATACAACTTTCCCTTCTCATTGAATTGTTTTAAACCATGCATAAGTGATATCTCCAAAAACACTTTGTCACTTATGGCGAACTCAAGGTCTTGGTGTCTCTCTGACAACTTGAGCTATCCTGCCCCTTTTCTTTGATCTTGTCTACCACTCGATAGTTTTCTTCATTAGCCTTAGGTTTCAAAATTCTTCATTTACCGACTTTACTCCAAACCAGAGGGGTTTGACATTTCTACCGTACCATGCTATATGGGTGACATTTACATGATAGCTTGGTAGCATCTTCAATTCATGGTAACTTCTCAACTCAAGTTCCTTGAAATCAATTTTACAAGCTCGGGACATATCTCCTAGGATCTTTATAGTCTTCCCCGACTATCCATCGGTTTGGGGTAAAGTGCAGTACTAAACTTCAACTTTGTCCCCATTGTAGATCCTCCCAAAACTTCGAGATTAGCATGAGCCTTTGACCGACACTAAGCTCTCATGCATACCATTCAATCTGGAAATATTATCCACATATAGCTTAGTTAGCCGCTCCAAAGCATACCGAGGTCGTATAGCAATGGAATGAGCTATTTTTATAAGACGATCAACAACCACCCAACCATGTCAACCGATTTGGGAGTCAGTAGCAAATCATTGACATAGTTCACGATACTACAGTTCCATTCCCAAAACAAAAGTCAGGGTTTGGTTTTCCTTTTCTAAGTCTACTTACACTGTTCCTATATATAGACCTAACAAAATTACTACTTCTACTTCATCCATCAAGTCAGATATGATCTTTAATGCCACAAGCGCAACCGACGAACTATTGCCCCATAAGTTCATCCATAAGTTCTCGCGTAATTGGATCATCCCTAGCTTCTATTATATGTTACTCTTTTTCCAAATCTGAATCTGTTGCTGCAGAACATAAGGCAACATTTATACTCGGTCCTTCTTCAGACTTCATAATTCCTTTTTTTTTGCTTAAGGCTTAGCTACTACATTAGCCTTGCTCAGTAACCTTGAATATCACGGTCTTAATCCTTCATTGTTCAAACCATTTTTCTTATCCTCATGTTCAACTCTTTCTAATGAAGAGATAAATAAAACACTTGTAATCCGATCTAATCTAAAATTCTTCTCCGTTTAAATAATGTCTCCAAGTCTTGATTGCATGAATCACAATTGTTTACTCCAATCATGGGTTGGGTAACTCTTCTCATGCTCTTTCAGTTTTCTTAAAGCATATGAAATCGCTTATTTACCTTACATCAACCCGCATCCTAGATCCAATCCAAAAGCTCCAATGGATAGGGTAAAAGGTTTCCCTGGTGCCGAAACGATTAGAACCTAGAAATATTCTTCACAATTGTAGGTCCAAATAAATTCCTCTCCCTTCCTGGTTAGCTTGGTAAGAGGTTTTGCGATCTTAGGGTGGTCCTCCAAGCATCGTCTGTAATAATCAGTTAAACTCAAGAAACTTCTGATCTTCGCAATATTCTTCAGGTGTTTCTCACCATACAATTGCTTCTATCTTAATAGGGTCCACTTTAATCCCTTTTTTTTTATGCTACGTGATCTAAGAAGATCACTTTGTTTAATCAGGTCTCATATTCCTTGGAATTGGCAATAAGCTTTTCACTTCTCAACTGTTGTGAAGGTGTTCTAAAATCCGTTGTATGAGTTGCTTCATTCTTGGAATCAACCAAATATCATCTATGAAAACTATGACCGACGTGTCCAACATGTCATGAAACACCCAATTCATCAGTTCCATAAAGATGTAAGGGCATTGGTTAATCCAAACGTCAAAATCGATAACTCATAATGTCCAATCCCGACTTTAACAGCTATCTTCGAGATATTTCTGTCCAAATTCTTCAGCTGATGCTTTCTTGATCGAGGATCAATCTTAAAAAATACCTTTGCTCCTTGCAACTATTTAAACAAGTCATCGATCTAAGGTAGTAGATATCGATTCTTGACTGTGAGCTTATTTAGTTCCCGATAGTCTATGCATAATCTGACACTACCGTCCTTCTTCTTCACGAGTTGCGTTGGCGTTCTCCGTGATGCAATACTTAGCCGATTATAACCCTTGTCTAATAACTCTTGTAGTTGAGTCTTAATTCCTTCAACCCCGTAGGAGCTACTCTACAGGTGCCTTTGACACAAGTATCGTCCTTGGTAACAAGTCGATGACGAACTCGGTCGCACGATCAGGTGGTAACCCGGTAAGTCTCCTGGAAACACATCAGGGAATTTATGCATCACATCAATGTCTTCCATCTGTGGTGCTTCTTTGGTAACGTATACCACAGATACCATATCTCCAACTTCTTTCTCTTCAAAGCATCTCTTCGCCTTTAGCATAGAGAAGATCAGCTTTCGCTTCTTTGGTAACATGCTTCCAATAATACCAAATTATGTGTCGTCTTTATTCTTAAATGACAACCTCTTCTATGCACGTAATCACTTGTAGAGTGTTGAAACAACCAGTCTATTCCCAAGATGACGTCAAGGTCTGCCATCTCAAGTCTAATTAGGTTGTGTCCATATTTCATCCATCCATACGATTTGGACTTCGTTCATAACACTCATCCAATTGAACATCTAGTCCAAAAAGGGCTTGAACTAGCAAAATCTGGTGAAACGGTCTAAGGAGCTTGTCTAGTTCCTTTATCTCTTATGATTTCTCGAAGACTATCGTCAAAATCTCATATTGCACTTATTAGCTTGTATTTCTTTTATCCTTGCTGTTCTACCTTGCTCTCTCTTCCATATACCTCGAAAAATATCTTGTGATTGTTACTTCATATCCCAAGTCTATTTATAAGCATTAGGGTATATGCTTATAATTTCATTAATTCAGCCAAACTATTTTGGTCTTTACTTAATCATATCCCTTAACATTGGGCATAACTCAATTAACATTGTATTAAATCGAGTACTACTTATGCCATGACTTTATCCTTGTATCCACTCTTAAATTTGCCTTTAGGAATCTTCTACCTTGTCAAAATTCATACCGATATAACCCTCTTTAACTCTACTTGAGTGCTATCTATTTCCTTACTGGCTACTCTTGATAGTTCTAATTTTTGTTCATGCACTCTTTTATAGACATGACTCATATCCATCCATTTAGCAATCTCAAAATAGATCCTCCATTACTTCATTTGAGGTTCATTAGTCATAGCATTTAATCTGAATCCAATCATCTTTCTTCCAATAATTCTATTACCACTAATCATCTTTATCAACAAAGGTCAGGGAGTGAATGAATCAAAATGTCCATCCAAAAGTGATTCACTTCCTTCTGTCGATTTAGCATAATGACAACACTTGCCTTTTCGAGAGCCAATCTCTTGTATATGGGTATCGACTCTAGTGAACCTAGGTTTAAAGAATCAGGAGTAAATCTGTGATAATCCAACCGGCATCAAAAGATCGTTAAGTTGCACGGTGGTCCAAATGCATAGAGGTTTTATAGTTCTTAACCTCATGGTTATAGGTTCTATCGAATATATAATGCCATTGGTCAAGGCACTACAGGAGTAAATCTGGAGAGAGATTTCATACATCAGTAAATCAGGTATAATCTAGAGAAAATTTTCGTACATTAATAAATCAGGTATAAATCAGTAGATGTACGCTCAACATGATTAAGCATTTAACTGTTCATTCAGTTCGTATCTCTGTTCATGTTGTTGATCATGAGAATGGTGCAGATTGGTATAATCAGGACTAATACTAAAGAAACAATATCTATAACTCCAATTGATAGGTTAAATCAAGAAAGTATCCTGTCAAGGCCCGAGAAATTAAAATCGGGTATGTGCATCCTCTATAATCATAAGAGTAAATCAATAATGCACTGCATCCTATATAAACATATCCAGTTATACGGCCATAATCCTCTTATCTCTATTTGGATTTAGCCCGAGATCATTCCCTTTACCTTTGCAGGGAATCAGGCATTACTAGCCATTTTCTCCATCCTTTGTCATACATCGAGTTTCACATCTTGTGAGTACCAACTCGGTATTCTAATTTTTTGTTGTACAGATGCTCCCTTCCTGTACTGTACTATATCCTTGTATACTTGGATAACTACCCAACTTATAGATAATACCCTATATTATTTGTTTATCAGGATGATTTTTGGTCTTCTCTTTCTGTTTGACTGTATATATATGATTTCATCTTTAATATGTACATTATTGTCTTGTTTAAGTTCTGTCTCAACCAACACAGGTGCTTATGGTTTGTTTGTAGTAAAGCTTTTAATTTATCCTAACTCAGTTCATGGACTCCAGTGGAAGTATTCAGGTTTAATGGGTAAGGCCTACGAGATGCTCTGATACCAAGTTGTCACACCCCAATTCTGCACCAACCAGAATGGTGTGATGAACCGTCAATAAACCAACGGTTCAACCAGGATATAAAAATAGGCTATCCCACATACGATAAACCAAAACACATTCCACATTAATCAGAGGTAATAAAGTAAATAGCGAAAGTCTTACAGATAATGAACTG
>JAMYWD010000481.1:0-25000 GCA_028583415.1 Protea cynaroides | reverse complement strand
ATGGCCCAAACTGGGTCAACATAAACCAAGCCCAATTCGGGTTAAGCCAAACTGAACCCAAACTAAACCTAACCTAGACCAAAACAATCCAAAACAATCACTAAATAATAATAATAATAATAATAATAATAGTAATAATAATAATAATAATAATAATAATAAAAATAAAATATACCTGTCGATCGAGATCACCGGCAAAAGGGGAAGCTGCTCCTTCCTTCACGGCAACGGCGGTGTACTGTCGCCTCCATGGAGGCGGCGGCTGTGTTGTCGCTCCTTTCTTCTCCTTCTTGCGGGATTTTTCTTTTCTTTTTTTTTTACTCTTTGGAGCAGCACTGCTGCCTCTCTTCCACGGCAGCGGCAGTGTGCCGCTGCCTTCTTCTCCTTCTTCTTGCCTTCCTTTTTTTTTTTTTTTTTTTCTTTGGAGGAGCAGCCTTGCTTCTCCTTCTCCTTCTACGGCTGTGGCGGCAGTGCTGCCACTGCCCCTTCTCCTTTCTCCCTCTTCTTCTTTCTTCTACTTCTCTTTTTTTTTCTTTCTTTGGAGGAGCAGCTCTGCTGCTCCTTCTCCTTCTACGGCAGCGGCGGCAGTGCCGCTGCCTTCTCCTCCTTCTGTTGCTTTTTCTTTTCTTTTGGAGCAGCAGCCGCTGCTGCTCCATCTTCTTCTACGGTGGCGGCGGCTCTGCTACCGCTGCTTTCCTCTCCTTTCTCCCTCTTCTTCTTTCTTCTCCTTTCTCCCTCTTCTTCTTTCTTCTTCCTCCTTCTGGTTCGATCTCTTTTTTTTTTTTTTTTTAAAAAAAACCTCTCTGTTAGTGTCTTTCTTCTAAGCGGACTGGTTGCTGGCGCCTTCGCCTTCTCTCTCTAGTTCTCTACCCATGCAGTAACTCTCCCTCTACTTTTTTTCCTTTCTCTCATTCTGTTCCCATTCTCATTGATTTCCCTCATCTCTCTCACAGCTTTCTCCTTTCAGCGACTGTCTCGACTGTGGCCGACAGCCTTCCTACTTCTCTTTTCAAATCTGCTTCCCCAGTTGCCGTCTCATTCTTTTTCCAGCCCTCACTTCTGCAGTCTCCCTGATTTTTGCCCTCTTCTAAATCTGCTCTCTTTCACTCTTTTCTTGCTTCTCCCCACCCCCCCGCCCCCCAGCTCACGGCTCTCTCCATTCCCCTCTCTTTCTATCATTCCTTCCACTCCTCTCACTCGATTTTAGGCCCCGGGTCAGGTGTTGATCTCATTCCCTTTTCCTAGGTAGGATGATGGGCATCATGTTTGCCATCAGTCCAACAGGTTGGGTGGCTCAAGATATGGAGTTTTGGTAGTTGTGATTTGTGAGAGTATGGGAGAGGATTGTGAGGTGTGGATTAGTGAGTGGCTCAATAGGTTGTAGGTAGTGAGTTGTCAATGGATTGGTTGCATGGTAGGATTCTATATTATTGGCTGGGTAAGGGAGTTTGACTATGTTGTTGGGCTCAAAACGTAGGGTGAGAGAGTGGTTTAAGGTGGTGATGGCATGTGGAAAGGGAGAAGGTGGTGTTGCAATGTGGCAGCCCCTCTCTCTCTCTCTCACTCTCTCTCTCTCTCTCTCTCTCTCTCACATACTCATTGTCTTTCCCCCTCATATGTGATACTTTCTTGGAAAAGAATCAAACCAAAGCAATTTTTCCTCCCTTTTTCTCTTGTGTCAAATCCATCCAATCAAAGTAAACCAAAGAAAAAGTAATCACTTTTTTTTTGAACACTAATTAATAACATCTGATTTCCCATAAAAAAATTAAACCTATTCTATTGGAGATTAAATCGAACAGTGAGAAACACATTTTTTTTTTATGGATAGTGGCAAAACTAGGGTGCTTACGAATACCCTCTTCAGACGAGATTACACCAATTGAGGCTAAAGACAAGAAGACTCCAGTTTTGCCACAACCATTATTGGAAAGCTAAGAAAAAAGAAAACAGATTCTCTTGAGTAGCGGTCATGGCGACCTTGGAACTCTCAAAACGAACTCGAAAAATAAAAGATGAGTGTAAGCACCCCATTTTTGCCACCCTCTGTGTAAGTGAACCAATATGGCAGGTTTCAGGCCTTTAATCCAAAGATTTATGATTTTTCACTGAATCCCACAGCAGGGTCATGGGCTATTATCTACGAGGAATGCATAGGTCATAGAATTATCTTGAATTGATCATCCGACATCGGATTCAGATGATTCCAAGACCATTATTCTTCATTCATGATGTTCTACAAAGTGGACGAAAAAAATCCCGGGTAGAAGTCACCAGTGGGTCTCATGCAAGCTTGCATGCAAAATTATCGTTAGAACTTCAAAGCTTCATATCTTTTCCGTTCTACATCGGATTCAGATGATTCCAAGACCATTATTCTTCAATTGTGATGTCCCGCGAAGTGGACGTGGAAAATCTCGGGTAAAAGTCTCCGGAGGGTCCCATGCAAAATGGTCAGCCAAATTATTGATAATTGGTCCGCTTAAACTTCAAACATTCATAAGTTGACCATTTTACTTCCAAATGAGGTGATTCAAGTTCCTATATTCCTCATTTTTAATGTTCTACAAAATGAACGCAAAAAAATATGAATAGAGGCCATCGAAAAATTTCATGCGGGATGGCAATGAAATGGCCCATGAAATGACAGAGTGAAAACCCAATTAATTTCAATCAATCCGATCAACTCGCCTTAACCTAAGGTAGTATTGGCCCAACCCGATCAATCCGGACCAATTCATGGTGACTTATATGCATGTATTTCTTTTATATATTATTATATAATGTATAATATATTGTAATATATCATATAATATATACATATATCTTATATGTATATTATATTATATATATCAATATATTGATATTATATAATTATATATATATATATATATATATATATATATATATATATATATATATATATATATATATATATATATATATATATATATATATTTTATATATAGAAAACAAAGAATCAAAGAGAGAGGAAAACGTGAGAGAGAGGGAAATTTAGGAAGAATTCAAAAGATTTTGTTTTGAGAAAAGGAAAGAAAAGAGAGAAAAAATCTTTTGGATTCAAAAGATTTTTGTTAGGGCATATAATCCAAAAAAAAAAAAAGAATCCAAAGATGGGAAGGGAGAGACGTCCAAGGTGGAGAGAGAAAAAAAAGAAATAGAAAAGGGAGAATCCAAAAGATTTTATTTTGAGAAAAGGAAAGAAAAGAGAAAAAAAAAACTTTTGGATTCAAAAGATTTTGTTAAGGCATATAATCCAAAAGAAAAAAAAAAGAAAGGAATCTAAAGTGAGGAAGGGACGTCCAAGAGGAGAAAAAAAAAAGAAATCCAAAAGATCTCGATTTTTGAGAAAAAGGAAAGAAAAGAGAGAAGGAAAGAGGAGGAGAGGATTTTCTAGAAGAGGGAGAGATAGAGAACGTGTGGAATGGAGAAGGAGAAGAGAAAAATGAAGGAAAAGAAGAAAGGAAAGAAGAAAAAGGAAGAAAAAAAGATTTTTCTAGAAAAAAGAAGAAAGGAAAGATGGATCTTCTAGAAAAGGAGAGAAAAATTATAAATAGGCAAGAGAAGAGAGAGGAGGGGGCTTTTTCCAGACCATAGAGAGAGGAGAACGTGGGTGAGGGAGAGAAAAACATGAGTGAGAGAGAGAAAAGAAAAAAAAAATCGGAAGAAAAGAGAAGAAGAAGAAAATAGAGAAAGAGAGAAAGAGAGAGAGAGAGAGAGAGAGAGAGAGAGAGAGAGGTGTTAAGAAGAGAAGATCTAGAGGAAAAAGAGAGAAGGATCAGAGAGGCAGCAAAAAGGATGATGAGAAGATGCAAAGGAGAGAAGGAGAGAGAAGAAGCCTGAGGTAAGAATCACCCATCGCTTTTGTCAGTTTATTTTTTCAAAGTCAAAGCATACTGCAAATGCATGTCTGAGATTGGTGTCTAGCATTAGAAAGATGCCTCTGTTTGCATTAGGTTCCTTGAGACAAAATGTTGGCCTCTGAGTCTTATTTCTGACCATATATTCGGATTTTATTTTCATGAGCTATATGATTTTATATTGATTTTATAGTACCACTGGCCAGAATCTGGAACAGACCTGACCAGTGTATTTGCCTGTATTTGGGGAATGTTTTCGACCTGCCTATGATCTCTTTTAGGATTAGGTTCCTTGAGACAAAATGTTGGCCTCTGAGTCCTCTTTCCGAGGATATTTTTTAAGAATTTTTTTATTTAGTACAATGCCCTATGTGGCTATTTTGGTCCAGCCTGACAAAGCTGTCATCTTGCTGCGTGTTCCATCATCTTTTGATTGATTCTCATATGCTTTGGTTGTTTCTCACATGCCATATTTGATGCTATATTTGTTCACATGCTATGTTCGGATGCTCGTATGCATACACTACTATAATTGGAATGGTCACACTGCCATAATTGGAATTGTCACACTGCCATAATTGGATGATTACTGCCATGATTGGAATGATCATACTCACATGCTATATTAAATGCTTTTTGTAATAATTAGGGTAGAAAACCCTAAAATGGAAAAAAAATAACATTTAGGGTAGAAAATCCTAAGATGGAAAGAAAATAATAATTAGGGTAGAAAACCCAAAAATGAAAAGAAAGTAACATTTAGGGTAGAAAACCCTAAGATGGAAAGAAAATAATAATTAGGGTAGAAAACCCTAAAATGGAAAGAAAGTAACAGTTAGGGTAGAAAACCCTAAAAAATGGAAATAAAATAATAATTAGGGTAGAAAACCCTAAAATGGAAAGAAAGTAACAATTAGGGTAGAAAACTCTAAAAAATAGAAAGAAAATAACAATTAGGGTAGAAAACCCTAAAATAGAAAGAAAGTAACAATTAGGGTAGAAAACCCTAAAATGGAAAGAAAGTAACAATTAGGGTAGAAAACCCTAAAATGGAAAGAAAGTAACAATTAGGGTAGAAAACCCTAAAAAAATGGAAAGAAAATAATAATTAGGGTAGAAAACTCTAAAATGGAAAGAAAGTAACAATTAGGATAGAAAACCCTAAAATGGAAAGAAAATATCAATTAGGGTGGAAAACCCTAAAATGGAAAGAAAATAACAATTAGGGTAGAAAACCTTAAAAAAATGGAAAGAATACAGCAATTAGGGTAGAAAACCTTAAAATGGAAAGAAAATAGCAATTAGGGTAGGAAATCCTAAGTATGGAAAAAAAATAGCAATTAGGGTCTTGCCATGCTTAGAAGATAGCATACTAGATCATGCCATGTAGGCTCTTGCCTTATTTGCAATACATGCCATATTTGAAAGATTTTAAACAATCTTACTGTATGTGAATTTCTTGTCATAAATGTTTTATGTGCCATATTTAGATAGAATATTCTATTTTTTGGCAATAACTTATTTTATGCAACACCCTAGTTAAACTGCCATATATGCACACTCTTAGAAGACAATGTAGGTGTGGGGACGTGCATTTAGGCGCCCACATTCTTGGGAAGGGCATAATGGGAATGATAAAATCTTAATAAAGAAAGAGAATGTCTTGCCAAACTTTCCAAAATTAGAATTCAGGATAAAAAGGGTGATTTAGGATGATTTTACCCCTCGGCAAACCCTAAACCTAGAATAGGTTCTAAACCCTAAACTTAGAATAGGTTCTCAATCATTAACCTAGAACGGGTTATCCAGTTCGAACTACGCGGATTCTGATTCCTAGGTCAAACCCTAGGATACGTAGGCTATTTGGGAGAATCCCAAATTTGGATCCACACCTTAGTCCACTCGGACTATCCATAGATCCACTAGGATATCCATTCCCATTTTAACCCAGAGGTTTCGAACTACGCGGATTCTGATTCCTAGGTCAAACCCTAGGATACGTAGGCTATTTGGGAGAATCCCAAATTCGGATCCACACCTTAGTCCACTCGGACTATCCATAGATCAACTAGGATATCCATTCCCATTTCAACCCAGAGCCCGAACTACGCTGATTCTGATTCCTAGGTCAAACCCTAGGATACGTAGGCCATTTGGAAGAATCCCAAATTCGGATCCACAACTTACTCCACTCGGACTATCCATAGATCCACTAGGATATTTACCCATACTTTAGTCCACTCGGACTATCCATAGATCCACTAGGATATCTATCCATATTCTAACCCAAAAAGGGTTATCCAAACCTTAGTCCACTTGGACTATTCATAGATCCATAAGGATAGTTACCCATATTTTAACCCAAATAGGGTTATCCATTCCCGAACTACGTGGATTCTGATTCCTAGGTCAAACCCTAGGATACGTAGGCCATTTGGGAGAAACCCAAGTTCGGATCCACAATTTAGTCTACTTGGACTATCCATAGATCCACTAGGATATCCCCCATATTTTAACCTAAATAGGGTTATCCACACATTTAGTCCACTTGGACTATCCATAGATCCACTAGGATATTTATCCACATCTTAGTCCACTTGGACTATCCATAGATCCACTAGGATATTATCCACATTCCAACCCAAATAGGGTTATTCTTAGATCCACTAGGACTATCTATCAGTCCACTTGGACTATCCAGATCCTAACCCATAGGGTTTTCTCAACCATTCAAGCATAAATTTCAACTTGCACAAATAAACTTAATCATGCACCAGCATAAATCATAGCCATAAACTTTAATCACACCTGAACTACGATGGTGAACCTGATTTTCGGAATAAATCCGTAATACGTAGGCAATCTGATGGATACAGATTTGGTTCAATGATATCAAACCACTTGGTTTGGTTTGGCTTAACAAATAAAGTCTAGCATAGGAAAGGTATAGGAGACCGATTTCGATAGGGTGGTTTGGGTGCCTAACCCCTTCCCATAACCGTAACCTGACGCTTACCCAATCTCTGATGGAACAGAAATCCAATCTAAGGGTCATGAGTCAATCGAAGTTTTACCTTGGGGTGAGATTTCACATTTCTAAGGTCCTAGACCTAAATCTAGGTGGCGACTTCTAAAGATTTCCATCTTTGTCCTCACAATGAGCTTTCACGCATTTCACGGAACCGCTCGGGGAGATTATTCCTGAACAAAGGAATCAAATCTCAAAAGCGAAACTGACACCTCGCACACGCGAGCCTCGAAGTCATAATCGAAGGCGAACTTTCACGCATTTTGCGGAACCGCTCGGGGAGATTATTCCCAAACAAAAGAACCAAATCTCAAAAGCGAAACTGACACCTCGCACACGCGAGCCCCAAAGTCAGAATAGAAGGCGAGCTTTCACGCATTTTGCAGAACCACTCGGGGAGATTATTCTCAAACAAAGGAACCAAATCTCAAAAGCGAAACTGACACCTCGCACACGCGAGCCCCAAAGTCAGAATAGAAGGCGAGCTTTCACGCATTTTGCAGAACCACTCGGGGAGATTATTCTCAAACAAAGGAACCAAATCTCAAAAGCGAAACCGACACCTCGCACACGCGAGCCCCAAAGTCAGAATCGAAGGTGAGCTTTCACGCATTTCACGGAACCGCTCGGGGAGATTATTCCCGAACAAAGGAACCAAATCTCAAAAGCGAAACTGACACCTCGCACACGCGAGCCTCAAAGTCAGAATCGAAGGCGAGCTTTCACGCATTTTGTGGAGCCGCTCGGGGAGATTATTCCCGAACAAAGGAACCAAATCTCAAAAACGAAACTGACACCTCGCACACGCGAGCCCCAAAGTCAGAATCGAAGGCGAGCTTTCACGCATTTCGTGAAACCGTTCGGGGAAAACGAGACTCTCTTGAGTAGCAGTCAAATCGGCTTGATGACCCTCAAGACCAGTAAAAAATAAAACAGGTTTAAATCACAAAAGCGAAACTGACACCTTGCACACACGAGCCCTAAAGTCAGGATCGAAGGCGAGCTTTTACGCATTTCGTGGAACCGCTCGGGGAAGACGAGACTCTCTTGAGTAGCAGCCAAATCGGCTTGATGACCCTCAAGACCAGTCAAAATAAAACAGGTTTAAATCACAAAAGCGAAACTGACACCTCACACACGCGAGCCCCAAAGTCAGAATCGAAGGCGAACTTTCATGCATTTCGCGGAACCGCTCAGGGAAGAGGAGACTCTCTTGAGTAGCAGCCAAATCGGCTTGATGACCCTCAAGACCACTCAAAATAAAACAGGTTTAAATCACAAAAGAGAAACTAACACCTCGCACACGCGAGCCCCAAAGTCAGGATCGAAGGCGAGCTTTCACGCATTTCACGGAACCGCTCGGGGAAGACGAGACTCTCTTGAGTAGCAGCCAAATTGGCTTGATGACCCTCAAGACCAGTCAAAATAAAACAGGTTTAAATCATAAAAGCAAAACTGACACCTCGTACACGCGAGCCCCAAAGTCAGAATCGAAGGTGAGCTTTCATGCATTTCGCGGAACCGCTCGGGGAAGACAAGTCTCTCTTGAGTAGCAGCCAATTCGGCTTGATGGCCCTCAAGACCAGTCAAAATAAAACAGGTTTAAATCTCAAAAGCGAAACTGACACCGCGTACACGCGAGCCCCAAAGTTAGAATCGAAGGCGATCTTTCACGCATTTCATGGAACCGCTCGGGGAAGACGAGACTCTCTTGAGTAGCAGCCAAATTGGCTTGATGACCCTCAAGACCAGTCAAAATAAAACAGGTTTAAATCACAAAAGTGAAACTGACACCTCGTACACGCGAGCCCCAAAGTCAGAATCGAAGGCGAGCTTTCACGCATTTCGTGGAACCGCTCGGGGAAGACAAGGCTCTCTTGAGTAGCAGCCAATTCGGCTTGATGGCCCTCAAGACCAGTCAAAATAAAACAGGTTTAAATCTCAAAAGCGAAACTGACACCGCGTACACGCGAGCCCCAAAGTCAGAATCGAAGGCGAGCTTTCACGCATTTCACGGAACCGCTCGGGGAGATCATTCCCGAACAAAGGAACCAAATCTCAAAAGCGAAAGTGACACCTCGCACACGTGAGCCTCAAAGTCAGAATCGAAGGCGAGCTTTCACGCATTTCGTGGAACCGCTCGGGGAGTTTATTCCCGAACAAAGGAACCAAATCTCAAAAATGAAACTGACACCTCGCACACGCGAGCCCCAAAGTCAGAATCGAAGGTGAGCTTTCACGCATTTCGTGAAACCGTTCGGGGAAGACGAGACTCTCTTGAGTAGCAGTCAAATCGGCTTGATGACCCTCAAGACCAGTAAAAAATAAAACAGGTTTAAATCACAAAAGCAAAACTGACACCTTGCACACACAAGCCCTAAAGTCAGGATCGAAGGCGAGCTTTCACGCATTTCGTGGAACCGCTCGGGGAAGACGAGACTCTCTTGAGTAGCAGCCAAATCGGATTGATGACCCTCAAGACCAGTCAAAATAAAACAGGTTTAAATCACAAAAGCGAAACTGACACCTCGCACACGCGAGCCCCAAAGTCAGAATCGAAGGCAAACTTTCACGCATTTCGCGGAACCGCTCAGGGAAGACGAAACTCTCTTGAGTAGCAACCAAATCGGCTTGATGACCCTCAAGACCACTCAAAATAAAACAGGTTTAAATCACAAAAGAGAAACTAACACCTCGCACACGCGAGCCCCAAAGTCAGGATCGAAGGCGAGCTTTCACGCATTTCATGGAACCGCTCGGGGAAGACGAGACTCTCTTGAGTAACAGCCAAATTGGCTTGATGACCCTCAAGACCAGTCAAAATAAAACAGGTTTAAATCACAAAAGTGAAACTGACACCTCGTACACGCGAGCCCCAAAGTCAGAATCGAATGCGAGCTTTCACGCATTTCACGGAACCGCTCGGGGAAGACAAGGCTCTCTTCAGTAGCAGCCAATTCGGCTTGATGGCCCTCAAGACCAGTCAAAATAAAACAGGTTTAAATCTCAAAAGCGAAACTGACACCACGTACATGCGAGCCCCAAAGTCAGAATCGAAAGCGATCTTTCACGCATTTCACGGAACTGCTCGGGAAAGACGAGACTCTCTTGAGTAGCAGCCAAATCGGCTTGATGACCCTCAAGACCAGTAAAAAATAAAACAGGTTTAAATCACAAAAGCGAAACTGACACCTCGCACACGCGAGCCCCAAAGTCAGAATCGAAGGCGAGCTTTTACGCATTTCGCGGAACCGCTCGGGGAAGACGAGACTCTCTTGAGTAGCAGCCAAATTGGCTTGATGACCCTCAAGACCAGTCAAAAATAAAATACGTTTTCCTGCATGTCGTAGAACAAACAGATAACTGCAAGAGAAGAAAATAAGGAAAACAAATTAGAAAATTTAAAATTTGGGTAGCACAATAACGTAAAATGAAAAAAAGCCTCACTTTTCACCCAAACATTTGGGCAGGAGGACTTACATAGGTCCAAACCAACCTGCAAGGCATATTCAATCGAAAATTTTAACTAAGTAGGTCGGATTTGAAGAAATTTTGACATTTGGGAAAATAAAAAAAAAAAAAAAAAAAAAAAAAAAAAAAAAAAAAAAAAAAAAAAAAAAAAAAAAAAAAAAAAAAATTTTAAAAAAATTTTTAAAAAAAAAAAAAAAAAAAAAAAAAAAAAAAAAAAAAAAATTTAAAAAAAATTTTAAAAAAAAAAATTTTTTTAAAAAGTTTGGTTTTTTTGGTTAAAAAAAAAAAAAAAAAAAAAAAAAAAAAAAAAAAAAAAACTTTTTTTATTTGCTTTTTGATTCTACTCGAACTTTTACCTGTTGATTTTATTTCTTCTCTCGCTTTCCATTTTGAGACTAACCTAATACTACCATTCTATTTTGTCTCACATGTATAGCCTTTCCAAGTACCATTTATCTAGGAATTTAAATGGCTGGGCGTAGAGTTAGCCAAAGAAAACAGAATGCAAACCCACCTCCACCATCTATGGAGACCAATGACAACGAAGGTCAACAAGGACAAGAAGAAAATATTGGGAATCAAGGTATTGTGCCTCAAGATGTTCACCCCCAAGCCAACCCAACCAACTTAACCACACCACCTACGGATTTGGCTACTGTGGTGATGAGTTTGGCACAGCAAGTGCAACAGATACAGCAAATGCAAGCCAACATGTAAGCTACTATGGAAATTACTTCCCTAGTTGCAAACGCAACACCTGTACCTGCAAGGGCAAGCTAGTACCGTACCTGGTGCAAGCACCTCAAACTCCAGTGTTACAAGCTCAAGTGCAGAATACTGAGGCACCGCAAGGTAGATATAATCAAGGTAACTATCAGTACCAACCGCCTACGTATGGAGCATATGCTCAGTATTAACTTGATCACTCCAGATTGATCGAACGTTTTCTAAAGATGAAGCCTAAGGAATTCAAGGGCAATCCATCGGATCCTCTGTGGCCAGCTCACTGGATCGATGAGATGGAAAGAAATTTTATGATGATGACTGTAAATGAAGAGGAGAAGGTGTTATGTGCCACTTTTATGCTGAAAGTTGATGCACACCATTGGTGGAAATCTACTCGAGGTTATCTATTGACAAAGCACACCCAACTGACCTACGCTATTTACAAGGAAGCTTTCTTCAAAAAGTATTTTCCCAGGAGTTTTAGAGACCAGATGGAAAAAGAATTTCTGAGTCTATATCAAGGACAAATGTTTGTAGACGCTTATCAGCAGCTTAATGAATAGCTATTTTTCTTTGCTCCCTCTAGCATGCAGGAGGGAAATACCACCCGAAGGTTCGTCATGGGACTTAGGGGAAGCATCCGTGAGCATGTACTGGGACTAGAAAAGAAGATTTATAATGAAGCGGTATAAATTGCTCGAGTACTGGAATCGAGCCAGAGGGAGAGTTATTTTGCTCAAAACAGAGGTATAAAGAGGCCGAATGGGAATACATTCAACGGAGGAAACTCAAGAACATTCAAACCCTTCCGTACTCAAGGCTTCAATGCTGCAGCCAAGACTACCCCAACAGCCTAACCTCAACAGAAGCAAAGTAATGCTGGAGTCAAATGCTTCAACTGCGATCAAGTAGGGCATTATTCAAGAGATTGTCCTAAGCCGAAGAAGCAGCTACAGCAAGGAAAAGTTTATGCAATTACATCTGAGGATGTTGTCGCATCGCCTGATGTGGTCATAGGTATGATTCAACCTTTTGTTTTGAATTACCTTGTGTGAGCATGTAGACTAAATTAAATCAAATCACAGGTATTGTACCTATTAATGGCATACGCACTAGAGTACTCTTTGACTCTGGGGCTACTCATTCTTTTATATCTGTGTCATTTGGAAAGAAGTTAAGTCTACCCCTCAGGTCTTTAGACTGCAAACTGCTTGTACGATCACCTATGGGATTAGAAGTAGAACTAGACCAAGGTTATGGACCATGTCCAGTTATTATCGGTGAGAAGACTATGGATGCAACCTTAATCCAACTCGAGATGGCAGACTTTGACGTTATCCTAGGGATGGACTGGTTATCCTAGCATTCTACAAGTTTGATTTGTGCTGAGAAGAAGATATCATTTAAAGACAAGGAAGGCGCAGAGTTCAGTTTTACAGGAACTAAACATTCCCGTAAACGAAAACTTATTCTTTCGGCATTAAAAACTAAAAGATGCATCGAGAAAGGAAGAGTTGGGTACCTAGTGTCCGTGGTCAACCTCACCAAGGAAGCACCACGAATGGAGGATATTGAAGTTGTGCATGAATTTCTAAATATATTTCCTGAGGAATTACCAAGATTACCACTTGATCGAGCGACAGAGTTCGTTATAGACCTTATACCCAGAGCCGCACCAGTATCTAAGGCACCCTATCAAATGGCTCCTACAGAACTGAAGGAATTGAAGGTACAATTATTGGAATTACTGGACAAGGGTTATATTCGACCCAGTATATCACCATGGGGAGTGCCAGTGCTATTCTTGAAGAAGAAAGATGGTAGCGTTTGACTTTGTATAGATTATTGAGAATTAAACAAGCTCACGATCAAGAATAGGTATCCGTTGCCTCAGATCGATAACTTATTCGACCAGTTGCAAGGTGCCAAAGTGTTCTCCAAAATTGATCTTCGGTCGGGAACCCTCAATTGAAGATTAAGGAAGGCGATATCCTGAAGACAGCCTTCAAAACCAGATATGGACATTACAAATTTTTAGTTATGTCTTTTGGATTGACTAACGCTCCCGTAACTTTTGTGGAACTTATGAATCGGGTATTCCACGATATGTTGGATACGTCAGTCATCGTATTCATTGACGACATACTAGTCTACTCCAAGGACAAAGAAACTCATACCACAAATCTAAAAGCCGCTCTGCAGTGATTAAGAAAAGAGAAGCTTTACGCTAAATTTACAAAGTGTGAATTTTGGCTAAATAAAGTTGCTTTCTTAGGCCATGTTGTATCCGCTAAAGGAATCTAAGTGGATCCCAGCAAGATTGAAGCCATTGTAAAATGGGAAGCACCTAAGAATGTTGTTGAAATCAGAAGTTTTTAGGTTTAGCTGGTTATTATCGATGATTCGTGGAAGATTACTCTAGAATTGCAGTACCACTCACCAATCTGACTAAGAAAGGAAAAAAGTTTGTTTGGAGCAATAAATGTAAAGAGTGTTTTCAAACATTGAAGACAAGATTAATATCAGCTCCCATCTTGACTATTCTGATTCCAAGAAAACCATTTATCTTGTACACCGATGCGTCCGGATTAGGTTTAGGATGTGTGCTCATGCAAGGAGAGCAAGTAATTGCGTATGCTTCCAGATAATTAAAGACACATGAGAAAAATTACCCAACTCACTACTTGAAACTAGCGCGGGGGTACATGCTATCAAGATATGGAGACATTATTTGTACGAAGAGAAATTTCAGATTAAATCAGATAATAAGAGTCTCACTTATCTTTTCAATCAGAAGGAGTTGAACATGAGACAGAGAAAATGGCTGGAGTTGCTAAAAGATTATGATTGTGATATCCAGTATCATCTAGGAAAGGCTAATGTAGTGGCCGATGCACTAAGCAGAAAAGCAATGACAAAGTCACAGAGAAGCTAGCACAAATGCTGCAATGTGTGACACAGGAAGAGTTCAATTATGGCAATGAGCAGTTCGTGATAGATAAATCAGGTAGGGGAACCCCCCCCTACCCTTTTTCCCACACTTTTTCCATTTTTTTTTTTTTTTTTTTTTTTTTTCAGATAAAAAAAAATAATTAATATTTTTATACCCATATACCAAATATAAAAAAAAAAAAAAAAAAAAAAAAAAAAAAAAAAACCCCCCCCCCATCCCATATTATATAAAAATAAAAAAAAAAAAAAGGAGATTTTTTTTCCCCGAAATTTAAAATTTGGGTTCCCCCCCCCCCCCTTCCCCAAAAAAAGAATTGTAAAACCCCCCAAAAAAACAAAAGTTCCACAGGGAAAACGCATAGGTTGTACCCACCATATCAAACCACATACACATTCCACATTAATAAGAAGAGGTAATAAACAAAAAAGCGGAAGTCTTACAGATAATGAACTGAGAGTCTAGCAGTGATAAATAAATATTTAATCCAATTATCTCCAAACCACAAGACATAAAAATAAATATTCAATTACACATCCGATGTTCAAATTATAATTAAACTTAAGCAAAAACAAATTGGTTGCACTCGCATGACAAATCATGCGCATCTTCTTCAGCGTCTACGTCCATTACAGCAATGTGTCCATACATAGGCGCATTCATATAGTCTTCAACGGTAGGGCTTGCATCAACAACTAAAAATATTCGATGTCGAAAGGGTGAGCACACATCATGGCTCAATGAGCAAACAAAACAATGCAACAAATATATGCATGCATTTAATTCATATCTTTGGTCTGGTTTTTAAGTTTGTAATGTGCTATAGAAAGGTTTGGTGGCCATTGAACCTCTATACATGAGTGTGTGAATCCACCCAATGGATCAAACACCATTGCCGTCACACATACACCTACCATGGAATTGAGATAGAGCTAAAGTGTCCGGATCAAACACCGCCAATACTTCCCCTGATGCCCTACCCATACCAACACGTAAGCCCCTATTGGCGAGGGCTTGCAAACTGGGCTCGCAACTAACCAATCCTAATGCCAAACAGTGTATCCAAGGCCTCACCCTAGCATCCCTCAATATGTCCATAGAGATAGAGCTAAGGCCCCCCGGCAGAGTCAGAGACTACATGGTCCGAGACCACCTCCCCTGATGCCCTACGACATAATAGTTCTACTAAGGTAATGGCGATAGGACGATGTTAGTGGGTAAGACTTGAGTAGACATAGAGCTAGAGTCTGGTGACGAGGTCGAAGACCACCATGCCATGTCCTCCCCCTGATTCTCCACTTGCATCCAACACACTAACCACACACATACATTCACATGCCTATTCCTAGCATCATTATCATCATCATGTTATAAATAAACGAAATTAAATATGCATGAACAGTAATAGCAGGAATATTAGATGAGATGTGAGACGCACATTACAAGCATACAAGCATAGAATCAATCATGGCATTGGACTCAATAAAAATAAATAGTTTGTTATTATCCAAATATTTTAGGTTTTGTTCCCTCACCTGTTAGCAATTCTCGATGTCCTTTCAAGCGTTGAAATTCTCTTTTAAAAGAATAGATTTAACAACCTAAAAGTGATATGAATTTAAGTTAGGGTTCATATGTGACATGTTGCAGTAGTCGAAAATTGAAACAAAGCACTGATAGATGTCTGATTGGTGCTATGGTCTCATGTTGTATCGACCTTAATGTCTACGGTCGATACCCTACGGTCACATATGGTGCAACCGTAGCTGCGACCATATGATTTTTGAAATCTTTCTGAATGCCTATGGTCGATCCTCAAGTCGTACTGGTCATTCTATTGTCGACCATAGCTGTGACCTTGAGATTTCTGGTCACAGTCTACATGAAATTCGAGTTCTTCCTGGGTCAATTCTTTTGGTCTTCAATGGGGTTTATTCTAAGGTCATCCTATGGCCATCATTAGTAGTTTCTTATCAACCCTAATCATCAAATTCACTCCTCATGGTTATCCTTGGGATTTTCTCAAGGAAATCACATAGATCATAATTGGTTGATATGGCCTATCCTCCATAGAAGTCTTATTCCTTAGAGTTTAGATCTCCAGAGATTTGTTTCATACCTTGGCCTGTGACAGAGCCAATCTCTTTTCAGCAAATTCTTCTCCTTAGATTTTTCTTCTTCTCCTTCTGTTCCTTCTATTCCTTCTCTTTCTCTTGGGTTTACTAATGTTCTAAAAGAGTGAAAAAGGGCTGAGGGACGTCCTTTATATAGAGGAAAACTCTCCATATAGAGTCCTCTTTCAATTATAAACTTGGTGATTTGCTACAGTGTTGACCATACAAACTTAGTGATTTCTCCTTCGATCTACGCCCTACATTCCGTTCCATAATGTATGTTTTCTACTCTCTTCCATTTTTAAGCTTTCATACCTAGGGTTTTTTTGTCATTTGTAGGGTTTTTTTTCTTCTAATTAATATTTTTCTAACCGTAAAAATTTGATTTTTATTGGGGGCTTTTACTATTGGCCACCCAATGGATGAAAGCCCTTAAAAAAATTTGAGTTTTATCGGTTAGTTTAGTAGAAATTTGAAAATTCCCATTTTTGACCTAAAATTTGGGATTTTTGCCCAATTGTCAAATTTTTTCAAATTCGACTACCTAGTTAAAATTTTTGATTGGATATGCATTGCAGGATGGTTTGGGAGTTATGTAAGTCCTCTTGCCCAAATGTCTGGGTGAAAAGTGAGGCTTTTTCCATTTTACGTCGTTATGCTGTTAAATTTTCAAATTTATCTAACTTGTTTCCTTATTTTCTTTTCTTATAGTTATCATGGTTTGCACCAAAGTTCTTCGAGTTCATGACCCACTTCGCTTCACGTCTGTGGAAGCAGAAGTGCAATATCCTTGGTTTAACCGAAAGAAAGTTGATGGGGGTGGATGTATGGACCTATCCCACTTGGCCCTATTTGATGTGGAGAGGGCATTTGGGATATGGGCTGGCTTCCAGTGATCCTATACGAGGCTTACACTCGCCCAGACTTGGTTAAGTAGTTCTACTGTCACCTTCAGGTGGAGAGTGGCCTAAAGGATGTAGAGAGGGGCTAAGAACTTTGGATCACTAGCTGGGTGAAAGGGGTTTCGATTTCTTTCAACTGCCAGGAGTTGACTGATCTCCTAGGTATCTCCAATGATGGATAGTTGGTTTACTGTGCACCTAGAGAGCCATAGTTTTTGTCTACATAGATGCGTACAAAAATAGATAGTCAAATTCTTCGGGATGACCGCTAGGAGGTAAAAGCAATCAACCTGTGTCCAGAGCCACGGGTCTACTGCAAGATTATCCAACATAATCTAATCCCCCAGGGCGAACATTATGAGATGATCTTACAGCTGACTCAGTACCTGCTGTACTGTATCTGCACTAGGCAGCCTGTCTGTGTTTCGTATATTGTTCTCCAGACTATGCACAGAGCTACATTGCTTGACTCAAGAGGCAACTTGCCCTATGGGAGGCTGATCTCCACCTTGCTCGCTCATCTACAGGTGGACTTAGTGGATGAGAGGATCCTTGAGAACACCTTCTCAGCTGACCTTGACTGGGAGGCCATCAGCAGGATGGGCATGAGAGAGATACAGGTCAATGATGATGAGATGAATGCTATGAGATGTCTTCTCACTTAGGTAGCGGCAGCAGATGCAGAGGCAGCAGCAGTCGAGGTAGCAGCAGAGGCACACGAGGATGATGATGAGGAGGATGATGATCAGATGTACATGGATATGGATGCCATCCCTCCTCCATCACCACAGCATTCTACTGGAGCTGGCCCTTCTAGGGCTTCTCATTCAGCTGGCCCTTTACGCTCACCACCAAATGACATGATGGGACTGTTACGTGAGATTCGGGAGGCTCAGCACGTAATTGATTGGAGAGTAGGAGAGATTTTAGATGCCTAGCGCTCTACAGACCAGCGGGTAACGGATCTGACGGCTAGTCTCCGAGTGACTCAGGCTTAGGTGGCCTGGCTCGAGAGAGTATATGTTGAGGACTACAATAGAGATCGTGAGGCACCTCCTCATTTAATACCTCCAGCTCCATGATTGCCCTTTATATCTTTTTCCTTTTTATACTACAGAGTAACTGTCTGGATTGTGGACGATACTCTGATTTGATGTACATTTGTCTTGTTTCCATATATATATATATATATATATATATATATATATATATATATATATATATATATATATATATATATATATATATATATATATATATATCAAATTGGTTCTCCCTTTACATATGTGCATTATTTTTTTTCTTAGTTTATGTCTCATATAACACAGGTACTTATGGTGTGTTCTTATTACAACTTTTAAATTTTATCCTAACTCAGTTCATTACTCATGTAGAAGTAGTTAGGTCAATGGGTAGAACCTGAGATGCTCTGATACGAAGTTGTCACACCCCAATTCTAGTCTAACCAGAATGGTGTGATGAACCGCCAATAAACCAATGGTTCACAGGTCTAGGACCTTGAAAAAATGTAGCCTCACCCTAAGGTAAGACTTCTATTGACTCGTGATCCAATGTCTCGGTTCTTTGGTCTGCAAGAGATCGGGTAAGTATTCAAGGTACGGTTATGGGAAGGTGTTAGGCACCCAAACCGCCCGATCAATATCGGCCTCCTAAACTTTCCTTAAATTCTAGTTTTGACTATGCTTGGTCAACAGGATGACTAGGGTTCAATGGGGGATGTCCTAAACCAAGTTTCTAAGTTATTCTAACCTAGGGTTCAGTCAATCATGTTTTAAAGTAAATAAACAAGCAAATGTAATGTACAATATTATACAGTGAACCGAACCAAAGATGGTTCGGTCTTGGACTGAATCTGAGATGTGTAAGACATCTCAAACTGCCTACGTATTCCAATCCTGGAAATCAAGTCCAAAAACGTAGTTCGAAATGGTTTTGTGATTAAAGATTATGGAAGTGATTTATGCATGTGCTTCAATTAGATTCTTTGTTGTTCAAGTTGAAGTTTATGCTGGATGTATGGTTGATGGGTGTCTTTGTACCGTATTTGGGATTCCCAAATTGCCTACGTATTCTAGGGTGTGCCCTAGAAATCAGGTACAACGTAGTTTGAAATTTGTGAGAGTCGGATTTAGAATGTGTACCAAAATACTTCCATTTTTGTCAATAGGATCTAGGGATGAGACCTAAATTCCAAATTCCATTTTTGTTAATAAGATCTAGGGATGAGACCTAAATTCCTATCATTTTTATTATTTCCATTTTTGTTAATATGATCAAGGGATGAGACCTAAATTCCTACCATTTTTATTTGGGATGTGTACCAAATTCTTTCTATTTTTGTTAATAGGATCTAGGGATGAGACCTAAATTCCTACCATTTTTATTTGGGATGTGTACCAAATTCTTTCTATTTTTGTCAATAGGATTTAGGGATGAGACCTAAATTTCTCCTTTTTTTTTTTTTTTTTCCCCTTTTTTTTTTTTTTTTTTTTTTTTTTTTTTTTTCCTCCTTTTTTCTCTTTTTTTTTTTTTTTTTTAAATTTTTTTTTTTTTTTTTTCTACCCTTTTTTTTTTTTTTTTTTTTTCCCTCCCCCTTCCTTTTTTTTTCTTTTAATTTTAAAATAAACCCCAATCCCCCCCCCCTTTTTTTTGGGTTTATACCAATTCTTTTTTTTTTTGTCAATAAGATCTAGGGATGAGACCTAAATTCCTTATTTTTATTGTTTCCATTCTTAGGTTTTTTAGGGTTTCCTATCCCTTTTCATTGTGATTTTCATTTTTTTAGGGTTTCATACCCTAATTATTCTCTTTATTCTAGGGTTTATTTTTGCCCTAATTATTCTTTCCATTTGTAGGGTTTCACTACCCTAATTGTTTAATTCTTTCCATTTTAGGATGTATCTTGCCCTAGTTGTTGTACAATGTAAACAATCTAACATAGCAATGTGAGCTTAAATATAGCAGTGTAAGCATCCAAATATAGCATGTTGGAAATATATTCAAATTTAGCAACAAATCAGTCAAAGATGGCAAGTGAGCATGTGAATCAATACAAACATGGTAAGTGTGCATCCAAATATGGCAGTAATCATCCAATATAGCACGTGAGCATGTGTAACAGACAAATATGGCAATAAACATGTGTAGCATTCCAATCATGGCAATGTGATCATTCCAATTATGGCAGTGTGACCATTCCAATTATGGCAGTGTGACCATTCCAATCATAGCAGTGTATGGATGTGAGCATCCAAATATATCATGTGAACAATATAGCATCAAATATGGCATGTAAGCATCCAATACAGTATTTGAGAGCATTCCAAATATAGCAGTAAGCATGTGAGAGCACTAATCAAGCATCGATCATCAACAATGTGACCAAGATCATATTTGATCGACTACTCCGACTTGATGTAATCGATCATCATCAATGTGAGAGATCATATTTGATCGATGGCATAAATCTCATAAAAAATTATTTATGATCAACGGCTTGCATCTCACATGTTCAATGGTCCACATTTAATTACATCAATTACCAACATAATTACTATGACCATCTTTGCATCAACGATTCGGATTGAATCGAAACATCACAATAAATATAATCAGAGCATCCACAATAAATATAATCAGAGCAACAAATTCAAAATTAATGGTTCATGATGGAGGGTGATGAACAGGTGGGACTGCATGTAGTATTAGGACAGGTGTTGGTTGAGTTATTGGTGGGTTTTGGTACAGCAGATCATGATATGGGGGTTTGCAAGGTCTGGATCGGTGGGGCTATGTAGGTTTGTTAGGATAGATCGGTTATGGAGTGATGTTGCAAGATTGAGTTACGGATGATGGTACAGAGAGACGGTGCTTGCGGGGATGACAGTAAAGTAGGTGATAAGGAGTTGGGATTAAATCAGGTTGATGAGGGCATCCAATAGATCAATTGGATTGGGGGTGTTGGATTGGTAGATGAGATGCATTGTGTTGCGGTGGGTAATGGGAGATGGTAAGGGTAGTGGATATTCGGTGATGTAGGCAGTAGACTGATGGTGGCGGTGGCTTATGGATGGTATGGTCAGCTGGTAAGAAAAATTAAACGAAAGAGGACTTACCTGGAACGTTGCAGGCAGGTTCTTCTCCTGCTCTCTTCTCTTCTTCTCGATTTCTCCTCTCCCTCTTCTGTTTTTTTTTTCGTTTTTTATTCTCTTTCTCCCACCTCTCTCTCTCTCTTTTCTCTTCTCGATTTCTCCTCTCCCACTTCTGGTTTTTTTTTCCTTTTTTATTCTCTTTCTCCCACCTCTCTCTCTCTTTTCTCTTCTCAATTTCTCCTCCTTTTACCGCCCTCCTCTCTCTTCTCCTTTTGGTCTCTCCCTTCCCCTCTTTTCTGTTTTTTTTCTTTATTCTTTCTCTCCACTCACTCTTTCTCTCTCGATTCTCTCTCTTTCACCGCCCTCCTCTCTCTCTTCTCCTTTCGGTCTCTCCCTTTCTCTATTTTCTATTTTTTTTTCTTCATTCTTTCTCTCCCCTCTCTACCTCCTCTCTCCCTCTCTCTCTCTCTCCTCCTTCTCTCTCTCAAATCTCCTCCCTTTTTATTATTTTCTTTTCTTTTTTTATCTTCTCCTCCGTTGTTTCTCCTTTCGGTCTCTTCAAACTTCCTTCTTTTTTATTATTTTTCCTTTTTATCTTCCCCGATTCTCCCTTTTTTTTTTTTTTTTTTTCTTCTCCTCGACTCTTCAATCTTTACCGCCCTCTCTCTCTCTCCCCGATCTTCTCCTCTTTGATTTTTTTTTTTTTTTTTCCTCTTTCTCACCGCCCCCTCCTCTCTTTTCCTTTCTCATCTTGGTTCTGATTCTCTCTTTTAGATCCTCCCTCTCGAATTTCCTTTCCAGTTGAACTGAATCTTCTACTCATATATATATATATATATATATATATATATATGCAATATCATAAAAGTCTTGCACATGGGTTAAACGAACTTGGTCCAGACTGGTCTGACTTGAGTTGACTGGGTTGGACTGACTTAAACTGAGCTGAGTTGGACTAAGAATGACTTGAATTCGGGTTGGACCAAGACCGGGCTTGGAACCGAGTTGAGTGACCGGCATTGAAATTAACTGAATTTTCTCCCCTTGTCATTTCACGGGTCATTTCCGCTGTTATCCCGTATGGAATTTTTTGATGGCCTCTATTCTAAATTTTTTGCATTCATTTTGTAGAACATTAAAAATGAGGAATATAGGAACTTGAATCACCTCATTTGGAAGTAAAATGATCAACTTATGAATTTTTGAAGTTTAAGCAGACCAATTATCGATAATTTGATTGACCATTCTGCATGAGATCCTTCGGAGGCTTCTACCGAAAATATTTTACGTTCACTTTGTAGAGCACTAAAAATGGAACATAATGAGA
Source organism: Protea cynaroides (assembly GCA_028583415.1). Lineage (NCBI taxonomy): Eukaryota > Viridiplantae > Streptophyta > Magnoliopsida > Proteales > Proteaceae > Protea > Protea cynaroides. The sequence continues at coordinate 2,489 of JAMYWD010000481.1, read as the reverse complement.
CTGGAATCACCTGATTCGGATATGGAATGATCAAAATATGAATTTTTGAATATTAAATGACCATTTCCATATGTAATTTTGCATGGGACCCTCCGGAGACTTCTAGCCGAGATTTTCTACGTCCACTTTGTAGGACATCACAAATGAAGAACAATGGTCTTGGAATCATCTGAATCCGATGTAGAACGGAAAAGATATGAAGCTTTGAAGTTCTAACGATAATTTTGCATGCAAGCTTGCATGGGATCCACTGGTGACTTCTACCCGGGATTTTTTTTACGTCCACTTTGTAGAACATCATGAATAAAGAATAATGGTCTTGGAATCATCTGAATCCGATGTCGGATGATCAAGATATGATGATTTAAAATTCAAACAATCCGACTTAGGATAATTTGCATGAAGGCCCCTGAGATTATATATAATAATTTCATAAACCTCCCTTATATGTATCATCCGACTAAAATGGTCATATCTTCCTCATTTGATATCGGAATTGAGCAATTCTGGTCTCGTTTCAAAGATAATTCTATGACCTATGCATCCATGCAAAATTATAACCCATGACCTTGCTGTAGACCCATTGAAAACTTCCTCAAATTCACAGACCCATTGAAAACTTCCTCAAATTCACAGTAAAAAATCCAAACTTTCGATCATCTTTCTCCTTTTGTTGTCCACACGCCCGCAGGACTTTGTTTAGCTGGGATGGCAAAAATGGGGTGCTTACAGATGCCCCTCTTCAGCCGAGATTGTGGGCAATTGAGGCCGAAGACAAAAGTGGCCCATTTTTGTATAATTCTGCACTTGATCTGGATTCTAACATTGCTCCCTTGAATTGATGCTGTAAAAAGATTTTTTTTTTTTGACACAGTACAACAAAAAAATGTAGATGTCAAGCTCCTTGAGTAGCGACCTTATCAGGTCTGTGACTTTGGCTCAAGACCGCTCATGGTGTAACTGTAACTGTCAAGCTTCTTGAGTAGCGACCTTATCAGGTCTGTGACTTTGGCTCAAGACCGCTCATGAAGTAACTGTAACCGTCGGGCTTCTTGAGTAGCGACCTCATCAGGTCTGTGGCTTTGGCTCAAGACCGCTCATGATGTAATTGTAACTGTCAAGCTTCTTGAGTAGCGACCTCATCAAGTCTGTGACTTTAGCTCAAGACCGCTCATGGTGTAACCAGAATCGCTCAAGCTTCTTGAGTAGCGACCTCATCCGGGCCTCGTGACTTTAGCTCAAGACCGCTCATGATGTAACTGTAACTGTGTTTTGTGCTTTGGATTTGTAACCTCTGGATGTGTATCGTTTGGATGTATATCCTTTGGGTGTGTATCTTTTGGATGAATAGCCTCTGGATGAATAGCCTTTGGATGTGTATCCTTTGGATGAATAGCCTTTGGATGAATAGCCTCTAGACCGAATTTGGGGTGTCCCAAATTGCCTACATATCCTTTGGGATTTTTGTCCCTCCAGAATCAGGTTCCGCGTAGTTCGGGCTAGAGCTTTCTCTCTCTTCCCATGATCTTTCATTCTTTCTCTTTTTTTTTTTTTTTTGATCATCATGTTCTCTTTGTGCTTTCATTTTTCTTTTGCTGATCTTTCATTCTTTTCTTTGCTTGTATCTTGTTCACTTTTCCATTCTTATTCTGCTTTCATTCAGTCTTCTTTCTTCTCTGTACTTTCACCTTGCTTTCCTTTTTTTTTTTTTCATTTTTCTTTTTCTTTTTCTTGTTCTTTTCAGTTCCTTTCTTCATCTTTCTTCATTCCTAAAATGGGTTGAACTTTCCATAAATATTGAGGTAGCCATAATGGGGCTCAGCATCTGCACTTTGTCTACTAACATTGCTCGAAATCCAAGAGGAACTAGAGTTCATGATTTGATCGACTTTCCTTGATTTGACTTAATCTAGACTGAGAGAATACATGTTTCTTTTCTTTAAAAGGCAATTTTGATATGTTCTGCATTCCTGCCAAATTTATATGGGTTTCACTTTGATCAAAGGGAAATCAGGTCTTTTTAATGAGGGGCAAATGATGACAATGACTCAATTTTATTTCATTTTTTTTTAAATTTGTATGAGTCATCTTTCTCTTACATTCAAATGAACTCAGCTAGAGTTTCAAACAGAGGGTTCAACTAAACTCATGATGTTTGGATAAATGGGTGATTTTGCCCCAGTGTCTAAGTTCAAGTTTGCACATATTGATAGGCAGACGACTTTTGAGTCATCACTAGAAATAACCTTAAGGAGATGCAACCCCACACTAATCTTTAGAAAAAACGTCAAAGAATGCTTTCTCCTCTCGGTATCATTCGGATAAAAAATAAATTTCAACAAGCTATGCTCAGATGCTGAATCAGTTGTAACCATGTTTGGGCCCAAATCCTTTAAGTCTGTATACAAGTATGACGATGAAGGTCCAGATGGACAAATAAGAAACTGTCCAATGGGTCTGTCATTGGGAGAGTGTTTGGTTGTTTATGT